>WAAD01012205.1:89754-108759 GCA_013389945.1 Fregata magnificens | reverse complement strand
TTATGAGGAGCGGCTGAGGGAACTGGGGCGGTTTAGCTTGGAGAAGAGGAGGCTGAGGGGAGACCTTCTCGCTCTCTACAACTACCTGAAAGGAGGTTGTAGTGAAGCGGGTGTTGGACTCTTCTCCCAAGAAACTAGCGATAGGACGAGAGGAAATGGCCTCAAGTTGCATCAGTGGAGGTTTAGATTGGACATCAGAAAGAATTTCTTTACCGAAAGAGTGGTTAGGCATTGGAACAGGCTCCCCAGAGAGGTGGTGGAGTCGTCAACCCTGGAGGAGTTCAAAAAAGGTGTAGACGTGGCATTCCAGGACCTAGTTTAGGAGTCATGGTGGTGTTAGTTGATGGTTGGACTTGATGATCTTAGAGGTCTTTTCCAACCTTAATGATTCTATGATTCTATGATTCTACTTCTATATAAAGTTAACTTGTTATATACCATCAAGGTCGAAAGCTAGGGTAAAAATAAGCCTCAAAACTTGAGTCTCATTGTATTTATAATGTGAACTGTACAAGTCCCAGAGCACAGAAGCATCCTTACTGCAGCTCCATTAAGAGGGGAGAGATCAAATATCAGGAGAATATCCTGTCTCGTCAAATCAAGGTTTAGATAATGTTACCAATAACAGCTCTACCACTCGCTTCTTGCATGGAAAGGGAACGATAATCATATCTTACATTAATTATTTTTATCAATATTGTCCTCTCACACTTAGCTAAGCTCTCTCAGGCAGAATGTGGTTTTTTGTTATGTGCCTGTTCAGGAAAAGCAGGAAGCAAGGAAAATAAGTAGAGGTCTCGAAAACATCACCAGCAAGGAAAGAATGAAAAAAACTGAAGTTGTTCAGTCTAGAGGAGACTGATGGGAGACATGGTAATAGTCTTCAAATATAAGAAGGCAGACAAATGGGAAGAGAAAAAGAATTAGATTTTCTCTATTTCCTGATGGACGTGACAAGAAGTCACGAGATGAGCATTTGAAGTAAAACAGAGAAGGTTAAGCAGGATAAAGCTCTAGCATTATAATGATCCCCTCTCCACTTGGAGGGGGAGACTGAAAAATCTCTAGAGCTATGCCTACATTAGTAAATAAAACAGTACTCAGGAATATTCCCAGACACTGGAACTTCATCACTGGCATTGTCAAACCATCAAACCAGGGTACCTGGCATGCCTCTGTCCCAGCCAAGATGCTCATAAACTGCTCTAGGAGACAGTGCTCATGAGATGGCTTGTCCCATGGACCATTCCCAAGCAGAGTCCCAAGGAGCAGTTGCTCGGGGACCTTTCCATTGCACTTATTCTCAGAGCCCAGCAGCATTCCTGGACTTAATCAATGCACTCTTTTACTAACTAACGAGCAAGGATCACACACATGGTTGTGTACCTATTGTATGCAAGGAGTGATCACATAGAGGATACAGTTAAGGAAAAACAAGGACTGAACTTATTGAAGTATGTGTTCCATATAACAGTTACATTCCAGCATCATCCATGTGTGAATTCTGCACTTCTTGAGTTATGTGTAGTACTGATTGCTTTTTAGAAAAAAGAGGGTCTAGATGGCCCATGGGTCTATTCAAATGGGGGGTTATAGCAAGTAAAAGTCATGTTTTTGCATTATTTAGCTAAACCTCTGAGCACAGGAACTGTACAGAATGCATCTGAACTCTTTTGTGGATTGCGGCTTTGCAAGCTGCTTTTTCCTTTCCCCCTAATGATTTTCTTCCCCAGCCACCTGAGAGTCGATCACTGTCTTTGCATCACAACAGCCACAAACAATGAAGGACAGCCACAAGAGACCCAACTTCCCCGCTGCCTCCAGATTCTGGCCCTCCCAGCAGCCGTGCTCAGGGTGCAGGTGCATGGAGAAGAGGCCATCTGCAGCTTACCTTCAAGCCAGGAGAAGGGCTGCCAGCCAAGAAGAAAAATAAATCCCTCCCTCCCTTCAAACTTGAGGGCCTTTTGCTTTCTGGAGCACACCTGCATTCTCTCAAACATAGGTTATGTGACTCCTAAACAAAAGCAGATTAAACCAATGAGCAGAAAATAGTTATGGCTTGCTAGCAGGTGAAAAAAATTCACTCACTGCTCTTTGTTCTTACTTATTATTTCTGCTTATTTTATCATAATTTTTTTGCATTTTTATTTCATTAGAAACTGCACAAAAAGAACATCTGCTTGGAGAAGAAGTTGGTCTGAAATGCATCTTTAAGTACCACTTCTTGTTCAGAATTTATGCTAAAGTTGCCCTATGCCAAAAGCTGTTTTATCAGGGAGCTGTAATCCTAAATCACATGGTCTTTCCTGATACACCTCATTAGAAGAAGACATAATAATGTATAGCTGACCAGACACAGAAAAAAAACTTTCTCGTATAATAACATCAGATTTTGGATCTTTTTATCTTCTATACTCAGGGAGGAAAGGTAGAATTTCATAGTCAAAAAAAGCTGAAAAAAATATATTTTCCAGGTAAGTAGAAACATATGTATTTTTCACCACCCTTTTAACTTCAACCATATTTTCCCCTCTATGTTACATTATTAAACAAACACATTGACCTAGAAAGCCAGGTTTAAGTCTCAGAACAGAACATCTCATCAATTTTAAATTTTCTCTCCCCCAAAACATTTCATGCAGTGGGATTCATCTAAGTTGAACTACTCCCAACAGAAAAATCTCTGTTTCCATATGTCAATGAAGTTTCCTAAATCTACCACTGCTTTATTGCAAGAGTAGGCAACACTCCACCCTACTCATCAACTCAGACTAAGGAACAGGTCAGGCTCTACCCCATCCTAATCCTGCTGCAGCATTTGTGAACCATCTGTACAGAGAGGAAGCCGGACGAGTGAACACAGCTGTCAAGAGAATTTGTGTTTCCCTCTCTTTACTCACACCAGATGCATCCCAAATATCAAAATAGCCAGTCGGATCCACAAGGCTCTTTGTTCCTTGCTTGTATTATCCTCTCTGGAGCAGGAATGCTGAGTGAAGAGGTAATGTTGCATTGTATGAAGAGGGAGATGAGCAAGACGTGGCCTTCAGGATTAGAATGACTGTTGAATAATTAAAAACACTTAAATGGAGGGAGGAATGTGTTTTACACTCATACAAACTCCAATAAAGTGTTAATTTCAGTAAATTCTAAGCAACTCCAATGGATAAGGATTATTCATCATACTCTAAGAAGGACAGGGGTTGATAGGTAGTGTACAATATATATACAAAGATTTTATCTCTTCTCATTTTAATAATACCGTCATTGTTAATGATGGAGCTTCCATAATTTCCCACAGGAAAAGTGAAAAGCCGTGGTCTGGAGAGAAACATTACAATTAGAGTCGGACAGAAATTTTCCAACCTAATTTTTTTTCTGTTAGAAAAAATGCCAATTCCATGAAATCAACATGGTCCCATAGTACATTTCGATTTCGACAAATCTTTAGAAGAAAAACAGCTGCCTGGTTCCCTGCCAGTTTGCCTGCTTGCCCAGCAGCCCACCTTGCAGGCAGTCACAGAGCCAGGACCCGAGAGGCACAAGCCACAGCGTTCAGGACTTCTCTACTCTGCTCACAAAGACACTGAGACTCAGGAGATTTGCAGCCTAATCTCCTGCTTGCACAGCAAAAAGCATCTAGATGTCTGGGGTCAGGGCTGAGGATTCTTGGGCTGACTGGAGGTCCAGCATCAATTTTGTTTCGAAAACACATGGAAGGAAATGTTCTATCCATGAGACATTTTAAAGGTTTGTTCCAGCATAGAGGGTTGGTTGGTTTGGGGTTTTTTTAGAATTTCCCACAGAGCAGACACTTTAAATGCCATCTGACACTGCATTATAGCAAGTCACTACCAGATACAGTCATCACCGATTTTGGGTTGGGGGAGATATATATTTTAGATTTATAAGAGGCAAATGACATCACTTTTACCAAAGTGTTCTATAAAACACAGAAGAGGGCCAGAGGGAAATACACAAGGACCTGTAAAGCCAAAGACTAACTGAGCAGGATTCCTCATGAATACACACTGAGTGAACACAGACAATGGAATAAGATGTTCTATACCCCACTGAGGACAGCAGCAAAAAAAAAAAAAAAAGGAAGAATTATTCAGAATTGTTCAAGAAATAAACCTTAGAGAGAGCACCATCTTGGTCAAAGAATAGCAGTGAATTATTAGCAAAAAAAGTCAGCCAGGAAAATATCTTGGCCAAGACTGTGATTTTTTGAGCTGTGCTTCAGTACAAAAGATCCCTCTAAGAGGGATCCCACGACTCCTGAGCGAAGGCTCTAATGAAACCTGAGCAGGTGGAAACCTTTTATCAGAGAGTCTAGACTCACTCAGAAGCACCACGAGGCAGAAATCCATGTATGGGTCCCCTGTCTTCCAGCTGTAGTAGTCACTGGGCAGTACTTGATGGGGTAATTAACAAAGGGTAAATGGCATTCACCACTGGAAAATAGCTGTCACATCACCTAGGGCACACTTTAAATTATACACATGCTGCTAAATGAGAGCAGGAATCAGGACTGCTACATGACCTAAGGAGTATCAGGCAATTCTTTTGCCCCTACAGCCAGACTCAGGGATGCCTATCATCTTTAATATTCTTTTTTGTTACTAAAAAAAAAAAATAAAAAATCTGCAGCTTTCCTCCTACCAGGTTTTTAAATACTTGCAAGGTAAGAGAAAGCTTCATAATAGAAAAGACTCATCGCTTATCACCATGCAAAACCATAAACAAACAACACCGCTGGGAAATTCAGTATGTTATTAATGGATCTTCCCAGCCTACAAAATCTTCAGTGAGGCACCTCAGCTGCAAAGATCAGCATTATACAATAACATGGCTAAAGGCGTCTCTTTCAAAAGGCTAAAGCCAAGGTAATTGAGTGCAACTCTTACTCAGTAACTATTAAAGATATAATCAAACATAGTTGTACTGAATAAACCATTGACAGACTTAGAGAACAAATTGCCTCAAATCTGAGGCCACAAGAAAGGCAGAGTCCAGAAATTACTGTGTTGAAAAGAAAGCCTGTGAATTAATCATGTAAGCATACTAAAACATTAATAGTTTTGAACACTGAAGGTGAAAGAACATTTGTTCACCAAAAGTCACTCTTCCAGCTCAGGGGGGAATTTTAAAGAACACATGTTGGAAAATTTGCCTCAGTATTTGTGTTATTTCACCCCTGGGCATCGTTTGCAGTGTAAAGCAATTAGTCTGGTAGCCAATGAGCATCCTGGTGTTGAAAACCTCCAGGAAAAGTCAGCATCGCTTAAAGTAACAATACCTCACTGCTGGACCCGTGGTTCTCATGAATAAGTATTTACTCTTTAAAAAAAAAAAAAAAAATTCCAGGCTAGAAACTGAACAAGCCAGACTGATATAAAAACTACAGATCCACTGCCAGCAGAACAAAGGCAACTGCAACTGTGAACCTTGAAGCCATCACCTTTGGAAAGAGGGGAAAATTAATAACATTTTTTTAACGGGTGGAGATCAGTGTGAGCGCATGTCTGGAAAAGAAGCCACTGACCAAGTTTTCTGAAACAAACGCTCGGTGTGGACAAGGCATCCTACGCCCAGCCATGATGTTACAAGAATTTCTGTAAAGGAAATATAATCAGAGCGGCTGTGACAAAGGACATGGCTAAATAATTAAAGAGAAACTCTGATTGCCATCCAACCACATTTTACTATTTCCCTAACTGTCAATTTAAAAGAAAAGTTAATGTAAAATAGTTTTTTCTCATTTAGTGTTACATAATGGAGGCAATAGTAATCTCCTTGGAATTTGGTGCCTCTCCAGTGTTTATCACACCATTTATCATCCAGATTTCCAGCTTGCAGAGATGTATAATATGAAGCACAACTGTTAAATCATGTTACTCTGCTGGCAAGAAATACCATCTATCATATGTAAAAGGATTTCAGTGGCTGATTTATTCAAATGGTTACATTAGTTACTTAATATGACCAAAAAAGCAAAGAAGGTTTTAACTGTGATAACGTACACTGTGTGAATGTTTCTAGTGTGAATGCATAATAGACCCATACTGAAAGTTATTTTTGTAACCAATATGCTGTACTACCATGGAGCAATTTTTTACAATATACACCCCATATGCTTGGTTTTTGCCACTACAGTGATATGAAGCATCCTTAAGCCACCCTAAATGGACAGTTTCTGATTCCCCTTTTGCAGAAGCAGCTTTCTTAAGAAAAACTCTCCTGACGATCCACTAAAATAATATACACTGAAAGCATGGCTGGCCCATGCTGAGTTTTGCGCAGTCCCAACTTCTGGAAGAACCCTTGAAGATTTCCCTGAAGGAGTTGGATGTACATACTGTATGTACATTAATATATGCAGATTACTTACATACATGAACATAAGAAATAACGACTATCAGAAATCTTCTACTGCTCTCATCATATACAGTATTGAGTACTCAGTGCTATACAGCAACTCATCTGTGCAAAAGAACAACATCTTCCCTTGTTCCCCATGGGGAGAAATCAGTGGCTGCAAGAACATCCTGTTAGCCCAATGGTTGAGAAAAAAGATGCAACAGCACAGCTAAACATGGAGCTGGTAAGACCACGGCCCACTCATAGCAGAGCCTGTGCAAATGACAGGCTGGGACGAATGATTAGCAGGCTCCTTTGAAGGCTGAAGTTTGTTTGTGTGCTTGCTTTCAAAGCACCTTCCACCAAACGAAGAGCTCTAGAGTTAATAGGCTACTTTGTGTACTTCAGTTTTAGTTGTTTCAGGGTGTTCACAAGGTGAAGTGATTTACTGACATCAAACCCTCAGTCAGAGCCCATCCTCCCTAAGCTGAGAACTACCCAAGTTTCCACTCCCTAGCTATGTGACATTTAGAGGAGTTGAAAACAGTATCCAAATCTCTACATAGTAGGTAACGTTGGGTGCCACAGAGACACAAAGTAAGAGAGAGTCCTTTTTAAGAATGACAAGAAAAAAGTAGTCTATGGTAACCGCTAAGTAATAAAACTGTCAAGATGTTGGAAAATAGACCATGTCTGCAATTTCTCTCACCATACCCGTTAGCTACTAAACCTTCCAAAATTTCACAGCACAACCACAATTCCCATCTTATTATAACAAAGGGTGTTGTAGGGATTACATGAATTTAGGAACCACATGGCACCCTTTACCTAACAGCAGATGCATTTGAACTCCAGATCTACCATTTTCACTGTTGTAGTTATCAAATAGTCACCTCTGTAATAAAACACTTCATGGTAACTGCAATAAGCAGCTAAGGGAAAAGACTTACACAATCAGGAAATGCGGAATAATCACTGAGGCAGCAGAGGAGACAGAAGTTAATAGGGGATTGTAAACCTGCTAAAAAAAAAAAATATCATACACAACTATTTGATGCTAGGGGTCTCTATGCCAGAAGGAGCAGAACAGGATAACTGTATCAATTTGAAGCAAAGAAAATGTGGCTGAAGCTTTATCTACATTTTTCTCACGATATAGCTAGGGAAGCAATGCATGTATAGAGAGATTATGTAAACCTCATTACCAGGCTTGAGGAGATCTGTGCAGAGGAATAGACTAAGGGGCATCTTCAGTTCTCTTCTAACCGTGCATTTCTCTGACCAAAGAGCAGTAAAAACAAGAAGATTAGTTTTACATTGATGGGGCTTCTGCCATGAAATTTGTGCCATCCAGTTCAGCTGGTGGTATTTTGTCCCTTCCTGTTAAGAGTCAGCAGCTCCTGAGAAATCTCAGGATGCAGTGCACCCCCCGTCAGCTAACTCTGCTCTGCTCAATGGTATCCCCACGTCTCTGCAAGGTGTGGCCTCGTCTGCCTTAACACCATACCACCCACAGGACGACTACTGCATAACCCTCATCTTCCCTTTGGTCCTTCACACCTCTACACGTGATGCTTGCAGCACGACTCATGCACAGCAGACAGCAGCCACTTCCTATTTAACTGCTGAAATGACAGTAAGACCCTAGTGCCAGGGCAGGGGTAACTCCTGGATAAGAGGTCTCTCAGGTAACACACATACCTCTTCCTTTGCCCACGTACACACAACTCAGGAACGATGCGACGGGCTTTATCACAGTAACAACTGTTAGTTTTCTCCCACCACTGGACCAGTCTTCTCTTTACAAGGCACTAAGCTATCAGGCTTGCAAACCATCCATTAACTATTGCCTGATCCCTAGAGGCAGGCGTGAGGTCTCCCAGGTATGTACCTTCGCTCTTTGCTATGAATTAAAGGCTTGAAATGAGCTTTCTGAGATTTACAAAAACAGCAGGCAATCCTAAGTCTGCAAGTACCAAGTTTTTTGGGTTGGGTTTTTCAAGGGAGGGGAGGTGTCATGAGGTTAGAGAGGAAGCTGTTCCCTAAAGTTATTCAGTGACAAATATGACACTTGAAGTCATTCTGAATTGCTCTTGCAATGGTCATTTTGATATTTAACGTATAAATGGGGGAAAAAAAAGAAATAAAAACAAGAACAATAATCACACAACACCTCTTTTATAGATTTATACTTATTCTCTTATATTTGTATACCTACACTCATTTTCTAAAACAAATATAAACTAAATGTTTCAGAGGTATTTTTTATTAAAAGTAAAACCAAGGTTGCAAGGGACAGTGGGGAAAAAGAAAAACGGGGTAGCTGGAAATTGTGTAAATGATGGTTTCAGAGTAGAAAGATGAAAACAAGAACAATACAGTTTTTAAAAAGAAAGTGGAAAAACAATGGGAGAGGCAGAGTCTGGAAGCCCCCTTCTCTATCCTATGAATAGTTAACCTTGGCAGTGATCAACTGACTCGCTGCAAATTGGATTCCAACCAAGTAAAATAATAAGCAGGGTTTCAATCAAATCCTACATTCTAATAATGCTGAACAAAATACTGAGAGGTGTACAAACATAATCTATCATCGTGTAAGCTCCTTTTTTTTTCCTTTTTTTGTTTTTTTTTTAAGGTCAATTTAATACTTATGAATGCTTCCAGATTTATGACCCCAGACTAAAGTTTTCTGACTTTTCCCCATATAGGGACAGACAAAGCATCTACCGTTTACCTAATCAGCGTGTAACATCCACCTAGGTGACTGGAAAACCCAGCACAAAGAGCTGGCCCAAAGGCCAAGAAGTCAAAAGCCTTGCGTTCGCTGAAATCATTCTGCTCCTTCTGCATTGCCAACTCAGGAACAGTTGAAAGAAGTTGTGGTTCATTGTTGGAAAAGAAAGTCTGTAGCTTACACCACCTCAGAGCTGAAACAGGTATTGTAGTTGTACGTATTGTCAAAAAGAAAATTAAAATTTTGTTCTTCAGCATATTAGCATGAAAAACAAAAAGCAAGAATAAAGAACTGAGATTTTGCCTGCTAATTAATGACTGGAGGAAAGAAAATAGTTGAAATAACACACGTTCACAACATGATCCTGTCTTCAGAATTAACATTAATTGACCTGTAAAAACTTAATGCAAAGTTTTGGTCCAGCCATGAAATGAGAAAGACTCTTGATCAATGATACTATAATTTAAAATAAAGTACATCTTCAATAGCTGTTCAGATCAGAAAGAAACCAGACGGAAGTTGTGAAAGAAAAACCAAGTCAGGCCAAAAAGCAATGAAGAAAACAAAAGCACCATGAAGAATAATGTTCCTTGCTGGCAGAAGAAATGCACAATCACCACCCTTCTGCAGATGGCACGCTGCTAGGAGACATGGTCCTTCATCAAAACAAATGGGACAGAGCAGACAGAAATGAAAAGGGGGTGTGAATGTTTTGAGTTAAGAAAATGAAACTGAGTATCAGCATAACACAAATAATGCTTTTTACTATGATGAAAGATAAATGAGCCCCAAATACTGCATCAGGAAAATATCGAATATAATATGAGAAATAAAATCCACAGAACCACTGTAGATACAACCCTTTCAATAAAAGTAAACGGGATTTTCCTAGAACAGGTCTTTATAGGTAGGGTAGTGATAAACTTAACATAGGTACTGAAGGCTAAAGATTGATGTACTCATTTGGAAAGTCACAAACAAGGCACAGAGCATACTTCAGATATTAAAAAATATGAATGATACAACTTCTCAAGCTATTAAAAGACAGAAGATGATACTTCATGAAATTGCAGTGAAAATTTGAAAAAGTCGGTTTGTTTGTACAGTGTGGTAGAACTACATGATACATTGAGTGATCTCATTTTTAAGGTAATTGATAATTTCTGATATCCATTTAGTCAGTAGGAAATCAAATCATTTACATTTACATGCTGCAAATGGTGTGGACTGGGAATATTTCCCTGGTACACAACATTGTGCAACTCCTTAGCTAGACCTTGATTTTGAACCATGGGTAATGCTGCCAAAAGCAATACATGTGGTTCCACAGCCATGAACCTGTACACTATAGCAAATCCTACATCCCTGCTACATCCTTGCCTTTGTTTGACTCTCTGCTGTAAACAATCACTGCACGTAAGCTCATCATTCACTTAGCTGTAGAGCCTGAAAATTGCAGCAATAGGCCATTATTACAATAATTATGAAGACCATTTTGGAAATTATCTTCCTTTTGATACAGACCCTCTCCCGCTGTGCTTCAAAGAATGCACATTTGCTGAACCTAGAAGGGTAAATCATCTTAAGGAAGAAATGACAGCTAGTTCTTTGAAAGAAGAGACAGCTAGTTTCAGCACACTGCTAATCTTTGTGATTTCATGTTACAGCTTTCGTTTAAAGCACACTACGAAATAGACACCTGAAGAATTATGAAAGAAATTATTCTTTTTGTAGCTTTAGAATTTTAAAAAATTTGCAGTGGTTCAGTAACACATTTCTTCTACAGCATTTCACAGAAGAGAAGCCAAATCAACCTCATTATGGGCAAAATTATTTAAGTGAGACACTTAAACCCATATTTAGGACTCCAAATAAAAGTGTATGATGGTGACCTCCAAATAACCCCTGACTTAAATGCAAACCTTAGTCTCAGCTGCTTTAATAGCTCCATAACTCCAGCACAGCCAAGTTTTCCTCCTGGAGTTTCATGATGATGTTCATTTATTCTGGGGAAATAAGCAAGACATCTACAATGACATCATAATTTTCCCAGTGCAGCGCTCTTTGGAGAGTGTCCTAGCAGCTCTAGCTAGGTGTAAAAAACCTAAATGAAACTCTGTCTTTGCTCGTTAGAGAGAAACAGATCTGGTGATTTCAGTTTATATGTTGTTTGTTATGCTTCCCAATGAATAATCACCAAAATGTAAAACCAGCACTAGTAAAGAATAATGGAAAGAGGAAAAGCACATAGGTTCGGTGCTCCTTGGAGAAGTCACAAAACTCAGGCTGGCAGTGGTGATACACTGTTGTCTATACAGTACATAATTTGTCTTCTAGCACACTAATCAGCATTTGCCAGATAAATTGAAAACCATGCAAATGGCTCTTTCTCCTGAATAAGTTAGCAGCCTGAATGCTCTTTTACAGTTTCATTACATTCCATTCAAAGTTTAATGCTGAGCTTGATTACGACCTCTCTCCTAATTCCTTGTCAATTTATTTTAAAAATTGTCCGATTGACAAACCTGATTAGCCCCTTCCAATATCCAAATTTCAGATGTCCCCGCACTCTCCACATCAAGGGAAGAAGAAAATAACACAGGTCAGCAAGCTGCTGGTGAGGAGATGCTGGAGGTGGCAGGGCAAGGAGATGAGAAGGCTGAAAGCAAATTCCTGCAGTGGCAGCAGGGACACGGCTGTAATTGTCATCAGGGAATGAGGCATAAGGCATGGGAGCTGCTGTACAGAAGGGATCTTCTGGCCCATTCTCCCATACCAGCAGTATCTACCGCAGATGCTTAGGGAAGCATGAACAGAATCCTCCTTCCATTAGTGAGTCCTTCTTGTTTCGAGAAACTTATTCTTTGGGGACATCCAAAGTTGGAAACTGCACCCGCTGCACCAAAAAGCATATTTTTGTGGGATTTGGGTATGTGGTCACTTATATTTTTTTTTCAGGCTCTGCACCTCCCAGCAGTGAGTACCTTAGTGTGTGGGCACAGTGTGACCTTCTCCACCTGAGATGTCCACCAAGCGGTCCACAGAAAAATAAGGAGACATTCCCTCACCCGCTGTTTTTCCTCCAGGAAATCCATGATTTCGTAGGTCTCTCTCATTTCTTACTTCAAACAGCTAAAAAGTCCTCTTCAGATTGCAGCAGGATTGTGCTACCACTGCCTGCCTATACTGGGCTGCCCTTAGAAATGAGGTCAGGAAGCTCAGGGTTTACTATATACATATTTTAATTGTTATAGTAATTGGATATGATCTTCCTTTTAAGAAAGGGAAAACTATTTGACCACTTAATGATAATTGCAAAATTGGTTGCCCACTTCATAGTAGTCCAGAGTACTGTTAGGAAATGCAGGGGCTTCTGTAGAGGCCAGCACCGTGCCTACATGAAGCTCTCCCAGTAGCGCAGAGAGAGCAAGAAAATGGGGAGCCTAAGACCAAGGAAAGAGCCACCAGAGAGCAAAATAAATGGTTGTGTGTAGCCTTGAGAGGGACCCAACACAGGTTTGGATCTCTGAGCAAAGAAATTATCTGTTTCTACCTGGTTAGGGAGTTAGTATTTGGAGATAAACGGTATTACCTGACTGCTGGCTTTCTTGGTTGAAGCAACCTGCAAGTTCCCAAATACCAGCTAAGCATTTAGTCTAAAAGGCACAAATATACTTGTACCTTACATTTGAAAAAGCAGGATCCAAGTATGACTCTTTTTCTGGGTGCTGTTGTCAATAAAAAAGAAGGCCAGATTTGAGAACTGTTATTTAAATCTTCATAAAGAGCAGGTAGGAAGTCAATGCCCTTGCCTAGAAACCTGCCAAACAAAACTAAATCAATTTCATAAACACCAGTATAAAGCCAACTTCCCCATTCCCAAAATCTGAATTTAAGAGAACTTTATTGAGTGAGAAAGGAAGGCAGAAGAATATGTTGCGAAAGCCAACAACAAATAAATCAGCAACATCTATTAAGCAAGACTACCATGCCCCCGAGCATACTCGTAACAGTCCTAGCCCTCATCCCCCTCCTGCCCCTGTGGAGACTAATGAGATAACGCCTTCTAGCACTTGTTCAGTCCTCAGTTTCAAAGTTCCTCCAGACAGCTTTATCCTGCATGTTACCTCCAAGCTGCCAGCACATTACCCCATCCTCAGAGAGGATGGCAGCAGGCAGAACCCCCGAGGGGCCCCTTGCCCATGGAGGGACTCTTCTGGCAGGATCCATTCCCCTCTCATCTCAACTCACACACAAACTTGGTTTGATCAGGATGACCACTCACCTTAAAAGCATCGGTGCGATATTCCTGCACCTCGAAACAGTCCTACATTTTAACTTATTTATTTCAAGGTGTTGCAAAGCTAAAATTAAACCTAAAGATACCAGACAAGAGTGCCCCCTACACTCCATGAGGTTGCTCTTTCCACCAAAAGAAATACTGAGTTCCCTTTCCTCTAGGGTTCAGGTTGCTTGAGCCACATAAAAACATAATGGTGACAACAAACATAATAGGAAGCAGATTTTGGAAATGTTTTTTATTCTGCATTGGGCAGAAACTGAAACTTTTCAAAACATCCATGAAAAGTGAAAGATATTTGCCCTGGAAGAGGAAATCCAAAGGCTGGGAGTGGACACTTCTCTGTCCCTGCCTAAGGGCTTGTACATGTAGAGACATCTATGGCACTCTGCATTCATATAGCCTACAGCATAGGTGGACCACAGTCCTGAGGCTAAAAGCCCCATTAAGAAAAAAGAAAACAGTGCAGCTCTAAGAGCCAAACATCTCCCCTCCTCCCACAATAAATTCCTAAATCCGTGCCCCATAAGCACAGTCCCCGCTTCCTACAGTCCATCCTCATGGCCCCAGACCAGGAGCACAGCCCCATCCTATTCCTCTCACGAGTACTCCATCCCCCTTCAGCCCAGGGCAAGGAGCTACCCTACACATCCATCTCCACAGCACCCTAAGAGCTCACAAAGCTGCTGCTGCCCTGCACCCGTGGTGTACCAGCCCACGGCAGGGCAGGAGCAGAGCCCCAGCCTGCAGGCAGCAGTAAATCTGCTGATAGCTTAGCCCCATAACCCCTCCACCATTATGAAACTGGATATGCACTTGCTGTTAGCATCGTATATGCGCCGTGGTCTTTGCTGCCGTGCAACCAAAGCACATGACCTTGGATGGCAGGTCAAAACGACAGTGAGATATTTGCTTTATTCCCTGTCCTTTCATTCTCTCAGAGGAGCAGCAAGGCTCTGGTGAGCAATGCTGCAAGCCTGGCAAGACCCAGGCAAGCTGCCTTCCAACAGTCTGCAAGCTCCGCAGTCAGATGGACCCCTCTGAGCTGCCTCTGCCGTTACTGTCAAACTCACAGGAAACAGTGCAAGCAGCGATGCATTCTTTCACCGTCTCCCTTTCTGTCTCGACCCCATATCCTGCCTGTTCACAGCATCACTGATGATGACAAATGCCTTTTCAGGTGACAACACACGGCAGCTACACTGCCCTGAGGAGCAGCCACTTCAGTCCATCTTGCCAGGAAACCCATGTCCTTGTCTCAGCAGGCATTTCTCAGTCTGCAAGGATGCATTCATTTGCATGCCCTCACTCCTTTATATGCACGATCTCTCTCCATGGACGCCAAATTCTGCCTGCACCAGCACACAGCCCCTCTGTATCAGCTGCAGAAATCTACCTGTGGTTAAGGTCAGAGAGGCAATGAGTCTTGAACAGAGCTGTGGTTCCTCATTGCTCTGCCAGTGATGTGTTGCTCTGCAGAGGCATGACCCAGCTCCTGATTTGGCCTTTTGGACCCCATCAGTTTGCTCAGCAGATTCAGGCTTAATTGCAAAACCTCAGGGGCAACAGCTGAGTGCCAGTGACGGAGCTCTTGTTTGCATACAAATGTCCAGACAGGTACTCCACCATGGAGGAGATGACAGATTGCAGAGCCACGTCCACTGCTGCACTTGTCCTTGATGCATCCGCACCTTTGACCACCTCGCTGTCTTCTTCAACCTCCCACTTTGCAGCCCAGACTTCATCTCACAGTCTTGTTCTTGAGCAGCTTCTACAATTTCTTTAAAAATTATTCTGCATGAGATGCAGGGAGTAGTTTCAGTGCTTCTCCAGAGACAAGCTTAAGATGCAGAGATATCATCTTATTTGAACTCCATTCTCTTAATAATGCTTAATCCCATAAAATTTTATTTCCATCTTTGGTCAAGCCAAGCTGAAATCTCTTGATGGCACTACAAATCACTGCTTTCCTGACCAGCCTTCTCCACCCTATTTTCTCTGTAACCTGTTCTGAACATACTTGCTAACAAAATAGGTGTTTTGTCTCCTTCCTACACTTTGCTACTAATACACATCAGATTTTTTCCTCAGATGTCGAATGGTTCCTTTCATTGCTTTTTGTAAATATTTAATCTCAACTCCACAAGAGACTGTTCCCTTTAAGCAATATATGCTAAAATTTCCTGAAGTTCATTAATTTTTTTACCATTTACATTTTATATTTGACATTTACATTTTAGCTTCTCTTTTTTTCTCTTTTCTTTACCATTCTTCCCACTGTTCTACGAAAAGAATCTCTCCTTCTTTTATAACTTTCTTTTACATTTAAAAGAAAGAAAAAAAAGGTTAAGCATTCATTCACAGGGAATAAAGCTAAGTTTCCAGCTACCTCCTGAAACAAAGTTTTATTTAAAGTCACTTGTGGAACTAGAAAAATCAGCAGATTAGACAGTAGTTCCAGGTTCAAATCAGGAGGCTTATAAACTGCTCCTCTTGACATCCAAATGAACCTGTTACTCAACTTCTTTTGTGACAAAACAGGATTTTATCTTATTTAAGCCAGGGAAAAGAGCAATAGGGCAGAGTAATTATGTCAGCTATTCTTTCTAAGCAGTATTACAATGAAGTTATCTTCTGTTGTTCTTGTGACTCATTCTTGGGACATTTGAACCAAAAAGGTGTTGACCTGCATCAAGAGAATAACAAACATATTGCAATTCAGGCAATTATTTGGGAAGGCATATTTTTACTTAGAAGAAAAGTTGTGCCCATTTATAATCTCCTTTAACAAAAATAAAAGCAAACAAACACAGGAAGTAACAGTCCAAGTAACAGAAAACATGTTCAAATGCTAAGCTGAAGTTTACCAAGTGGCCAAAATTAATTAGGTACACAAACATAGCTGAATTCATTTTTTGAAAATACTAAGCCAGGAAAACAACAACAATGTATGTATATCATTTGCAAACAATTATTACTAAAATATTCCTGGCACACTATTTCCTAGGCCAAGCAAGTATATACTGTTGTATTTAAGATGGACTTACGGTATTACTAGAAAGTATAGGTAACAAAAAAGTTTGGGAAGACAGTGATAAAATTGAAGGAGAGACCTGAGCTTAGGGAGCACTGGACATACCACAGCACCACAGGTTTCGCAGAAGGTAAATATGGAAATGGCCTGGAATGCCCAGCAAAGGATATTGTGTTGCTCGCTCCCTGTTTTTGCACCTACCATCCAACCACTCATGATAGTTGAGGTAGTTGAGGCAAGGAGGTGTCTCAGAAGCAGGGTTTCCTGACCTTCAGTGTAGCCCTGTCATCAGTCTATCTGAATGGCTGCCACAGTATAATAACGATCAAAACATTTTCTGATACTAAAATGTAAAGGGGAGAGTAGCAAAAGTGGGCAAAAAAGGAAAAAAACCCTTCTGGCCTATGATAGGTATCAGAAAATAATCAGCAGTTTCCTGCAGCCAGCAGGACTTGGCACATCAGTGTCAAATTCTACCTCATCCAGTTTTTGGGAAAGTTTTAAAAGAGCCTCCTACAGTGACAGCCCATTAGTGATCTAGCCCATCTCAGTCATATGCACAGAGATTTTAAGTATCTGTTTTCAATTGACTCACCAATGTTCTGCCTGGAGGGTTATCATCCATTTATCAAGGATTTGGGATTGAGAGCATAGCCCTGCTTAGGATTTTATTTTTCGCATGTCACTGTCAAATGAGGGAAATCAGTATTGCTTGTATTGCTGCTTAGGAGGCAGTGCTTGTGTAAGAATTAAAACTGAACAAGAATCAAAGTAATGGTGTAGAATGCCTATGTTTTAGGGAATAAAGTGCTCACAAATTCAAGTTATAACACTCTGATATCCCTTTACAAACCTCTTTCTGACTCAGATCACTCACGCACACTGCAAGCTTATCACTCCATCAGAGAACACCCTCCATTATAAATAACTTCCTACTTCAAAGACTAACAAATTACTTTGATGCACTTTTAAAGTCAGTGTTTTCAATTCTCCAGCATTTTTGCCTGATGGGAAATCATTAAATAGCTAAGAACACCTTGTTTGCATTTGCAACTGTTACCTCTGCGAGGAGGCATTAGCCCCTTTGCCCTCTAAGATACCAGTATCAGTAGCATCCACATCAAACAAGCTCAAAGTAAACCAGCAGTCCAAACTGCACCCATGCCTGTATTTTTCCAGGAAGAGCTCAGATTCAGACAGTCCTTCCTTTCTTCTCATCTATCGTATAGTTCACCAAATTGATGAAAAATCATGGCTAGGAGTCCTTTGTAATCAACAGAACAAAAGTGTCAAAAAAGCAAAGTAACCGACTATTAATCACATGTCTTTGATAACCCTGACCCTACTAAAGCATAACATCTGTCTTGTGTTTTTTGTGGCTAAAAGCCAAAGCTGGGATCAGGAAACAACTATTTCACTGGTCAGATGTTAACATAGCACAGCATGTTGACTTTATAACCACCCTATGAGCTCAGAGAATTTAATGGAACTGTCTTTCATTTGGCTTGGTCCCATTTATTAATATTACCGGAGCGAGTAACTCATATGATCAGACATGCACTTAACAGAGCTATGTCTAGACAGACCCAGAAGTGCCTACTCTCTTTTCCACAATTAGGCAAAATCTGAAGCTTAAGACTAGTAAAGCTGGAACAGTTGTTTGAATTCACACTAAAAACATTCCCATCAGTTACTGTTAAGGTAGGCACATGAAACAGCAATTACTGAACAGTAGCAGGCAAGGGCTTTCAACTATGGACCAGATGTAAAAATTGGTGGCACTTATGCCAACTTAATTATTAGGCAGAGAGAGAAGTGATTATCAGAGAAGTGATATCACCAGAGAAAAGCCAAATTAATTATTACAGTGCTTGAACGCGGAATTAGCTAGTAACTAGTAAATCCATCTAGGTTAGCAAAGTCAGCTAGCACTTCTTGGTACCACTGTGGTTGGTCATGGCCATTTGATCAGCCAAGGTCTGCATCCTTTATCACACAGCCAAGATTCAGTTGTCAGGGAGGTTCAAAGGATAAAGAACCCCCAAAACCTTCTAGAAAATTTTGCTTTGTTGTTATAAAGATACAACCTTAAAATCCTAATCCTGGCACATGCTTTGAACTACTGATGCTCAGATCTCATCATGGACTTGTGCAGCATATTGCCACAGACACACACTACGCTCTTAGCCTCAGCAATACCAATACTAGACTTAAACAGCAACATACATGAGCCCTGCCTCACCCTTCCGGTCCTTGTGCTCCTGAAATCCTCCACAAGAACTATGGCCAGGAAGTAGCATTTCCTCTGTGACCCACTTTACAGTTGCATGAAATTATATTTCTGATAACACTTTCATTAGTGGTTTTTATTTTTGCAAAAATCCAGAGCAAAAGTAATGGCAGAAAGACATGGCATGATTCATCAGCATCTGTAGCACTTGGCTTGGTAATTCTGCTGTTCATAATCTTCATGTGCTCAACTTGCAGCTCCTCCTTCTCCTATGTGGAATTAGTCCTTGCAGCACTCTTGTTATTACTAGCATTTTGTGTTGCATGAACAAACTATGCTTTGAG
>WAAD01012205.1:62660-88009 GCA_013389945.1 Fregata magnificens | reverse complement strand
TAAACAGCAACATACATGAGCCCTGCCTCACCCTTCCGGTCCTTGTGCTCCTGAAATCCTCCACAAGAACTATGGCCAGGAAGTAGCATTTCCTCTGTGACCCACTTTACAGTTGCATGAAATTATATTTCTGATAACACTTTCATTAGTGGTTTTTATTTTTGCAAAAATCCAGAGCAAAAGTAATGGCAGAANGTAATGGCAGAAAGACATGGCATGATTCATCAGCATCTGTAGCACTTGGCTTGGTAATTCTGCTGTTCATAATCTTCATGTGCTCAACTTGCAGCTCCTCCTTCTCCTATGTGGAATTAGTCCTTGCAGCACTCTTGTTATTACTAGCATTTTGTGTTGCATGAACAAACTATGCTTTGAGCAAACAACACAGACAAGATGGTAGCAGCAGTAATGGGCTTAATTTAAATGGTCAACAAAGAAAAAGGCAAATGAAGAAAGGTGGGAAAGAAGCTGAATCAAAGCCAAAACTGATGTCCCAGGTGCCATTAAAGCAGTATAGAAGCCAGTACATCTGCTAAACTGAACTGCCTCGTTAGTCAATGAAACAGGTGGGCTGTTGCCCCAAAAGCAATTCCTCCTATCTATCTTCCAAGGGGTGCATCACCCCCTGTCTCCATTGGCAATCAAGGAGTCTAGATGAGTAGATGAGTCTAGATGAGGTTCTTACCTAGTTTTTAAGATGGTTGAACTTCAGACCTTAGACATCTGTGGTTAAACAGAAAAAAAACCTACTCTGTGTGAACCTTCACTTTACTGCAAGCTTAAATAGACAGAAACCAAGTCTTCATATGCTCAAAATGTATACAGGCTCACTGTACCATGTATTTCGAGCATTTTCATTCATTTCGCATGGGATTTAGTTGTTCATGCCTGAACATAATGTGCCTATTAGAGTAAATTGGAGATCTGAGAAAACAAACACATCTTGCAAACACTTGAAGCACTGCCAGTTCCTTCACCCATGCTGCCTAATACGTGCTGCCTAAATTTTCCTGAGTATACCTTTCTTCGTTTGTCAGAGGTATTTGTCTGGTTTTCTTGTCGTCGTTTTCCATTCAATAAACTTTTCTAAATCATTTAAATAATGCAGGTGTAACCCTGAAACACACATTATTTTGAACAGAGACAGGAGTACACACCTGGGAAACTTGTATTGTTATCACTTCTCCACATAAACACAGTCACTCACGTAGAGTTGACAGTGTACTTCCATATGGTGTTAATTCCCAGATCAGAATTACTCTCCTGAATCATAGTTATCCTGTTTTAAATATGCAAAACATTTAAGCATGTGATTAATTTGAAGCACTTGCGGCTAGTGAATGTTAAGCATTCTCCTGGGCCTTTGCTGGATGACAACATTAATTATTCAAGTGAGAAAAAAATTCTAGCAGTTCAGCAGCCTATTGCTTTGGGGTCTGATTCTTCCCTGTAACTACAGGATAAATCCACATGGAGAAGCAAAAACCAGTTTGCTGGGGTTTTTTTAAAAAAAAAAAAAAAAAAAAAAAGAAAAAAAAAACCAGAAAGGCTACATACAACATTTGGGTCTACATTTCAACAAGAAGGCTCTCAAACTCCAGCAAAGTGAATGGCAAATGAGGCACAAGCTGATATTCCATACACACTGCAGAAAAAAAGAAAAGTGGTTTACCAAATAATTCAGTCCATCACCTAAGGGGTATTTGAGTACTTCATTTTGTATTACAGTATTGATTTCTATAGAAGCTTACCAACTGATACCTTTTGATGGTGTTTTCCAAACATTTAAGATCCTAAAGGACCTAACAGGAATTAGAAGTCACAAGGTAACTATTATTTTTATTATTTGTTTTAACAACAGGGTTAAGAGCTTTTTTCCTTCGTGCTTCAGCTATATTCAGCTCACTGTACAGTACTCACAATGGTACATCTTAGTGAAGAACAGCACACAAAGCAAATAAATGTCAGAAGAGTATTCAGATTAAATCTGAAGTATGTAAGACCACAGTTCATGCAGTCTGTCAGCATCCAATCTGACAACGCTTGGGCACAATACTCAGGTGTGCACCTCACCCGTCACCACTCCCACGGCTAACCAACCTGTCACCAAAAGCTGTCTGGCATGAGAGTGGAAATAAGAAGGCAGCTGGGCTATTTTCTCTTTTTTTTCTTTTTTTTTTTTCTTTTCTTTTTTTTCAATCCAGATAGGGGTATAATTATCCCGACGCACATAGCTGGAATTCATCATGGCCTTTTGTTCTCCCTGAGCATGCAACATTGTCGAAGGAACCTCAGCAGAACAGTGCTCCAAATTCCTCATAGACGCAGGCTGAGACAGGGGGATCAGGGGTGGAAGAACACACAGAAAAAATCTGTGGCCACACTAAAGCGTCCCACTTTGAAATTATCAGTATGCAGTTGGCTGAAAGTAACTAAGTTACTTTCAGCTAGGCAAAATGAACAGCTTTAAACAGTCCAAGATATTTTTTCTAGCATTGACCTGTACAGAAAATCTTCAGTGTGTTTGTCTGACTCACAATAAAAGGAAATATCGGAACACTGAAGCCTTTTGTGAGATGGAACGACCATTCCCTGGGTACTTGTAGTAGGGACAGAGATTTTAGGACAGTAGGGAAATTTCCAGAGCTGGGAAGAATGTAAATCCCTGCTTCACAAAGAGCAAAAAAACGGCAGGAGGGCACTTGTGAAATCAAAATACATAGCCTGTGAAATTAGTCTTTACATAGAGCATGTTTTACTGAGAATAGACCTTTAACCAAAACTGTCTTTACAATCAACCTGAGAATTTTCTTTTTGCTTCTTCCAGTGCCCTCCCTTTGAGTAACCATAGGTAAGTGCATATGAACTAAAGCCAGGAATACCATGTTTCCATCCTGTACTTAGAGCTAACACCTCCTAAATAACTGAGGCTAGAGGAAAGTTGTTTCTACACACAATCCTGCAAGGCTGATTCACTCCTAAACTGCCTGGGGACACTCCATGCCTTGCCACTGGTGTGTCACACCAAGCTGGAGCATGGGGAGGTGCAGGCACTGCTCATGGGGGCTGCAGACCTTTCCCATTGCTATCAGAAAAGCTGAGGAACAGGAACACCTGGAGCTTCGGTCCCCCTCCCATGCCATTTTTGTCTAGCACGGCTCCATTAATTTTGGGGGGTGTGCTCCTGATTTGCACCAGTGTAAGCAAAGAGGCAATCCCTGGGCTCGTCATTGCAAAAGGAAGTGTATTTCTGAGATACACCAAGTCATTGAAGTATTGCAAGTGAGGAGTTTCCTTACAAGAAAACCTACTTGGAATCAGTCTGCCCTAAAGTAGATGGTTCCTCCTTTTTAAAAGCCTGCTTTAAAAATGAACTTGTGGCACTTGAAGTGGCTTTCTGCAGTACACAGCTTTGTATGTCTGATGGATCCTTTCAGTACACATTTTTTAAATGCTAATGGACAAGCAAAATGAATAGAAAGGCTTCAAACTCTGCAATTCCTAACTCGCACCCATTTCCCCAAAGTCAACCCTCTTGACAGCTGCCTCAGCTGGCAACAAAACATATATAAATACAGACACAGTTGAGTTTGGGGTATCTTTGTTAATATTTATATAGCCTGCCTGCCACCGGGTGTTTCAGCAGCACAGCTGTTTCCAGCTGATAACTCTCTGCCTCCAATCACAATTGTACAGTTTTATTTCATGTGGGAATATGTATAATCATAAACATGATATGACTGTCCTGCCTGGTTTATTAGTCTGCATATCTGCAAGGATGATTTTGACATTCCAGATACGCTGTGTGTTCAAGAAATGCTTCAGGGACTACTGGATTTCAGAGCTCTCCTATAATATTTTTTTATTAAAATTGCCAGTACCCTTATTATTGGGATGCAACAGTCATAACACCCAACCATTACACAGCGATGAGTGTGTGTCAGTCTCTAAGTGTACGTAGGCACACAGATAGGTAAATGGATAGACAGATAGATATGTACATACACATATATACAGATATATATGCAAAAGACATTTCAAGAAAGTATAATTTCTAAGTGGTCAGAAGCACCTAACAGCAACATAGACTTAGAAAAGAGATTTCTTCTTTTTCTTCCCCTCCTCCTCTGTAGGAGTCAAGACCTGCTGAACAACTGTTCACCACCACTGAAACAGAGGCCAAGTCCGCCTCTTGTCACACTGGTGCACTTGCAAAAGTTGGGAAAGCGCCATGGGTGTGAAAAACTGAAATTAAAATCTGGCCCCAGATCTGAATCTACTTCAGAGTTTTCCATCCCTGTTATCAGCCAAGTAGTTTTACCGGCCCCATCCTCTGCAGATGAGATCATAGAATCATAGAATCATAGAATCATTAAGGTTGGAAAAGACCTCTAAGATCATCAAGTCCAACCATCAACTAACACCACCATGACTCCCAAACTAGGCCCTGGAGTGCCACGTCTACACCTTTTTTGAACGCCTCCAGGGTTGACGACTCCACCAGATGGCATGAAGAGACTCTGCTTGAATGCTTCTGGAGGGCAAACAGAAGCAAACCTGATGTCACACTGCAAGGCTGGTCCACAGCTCACCATGACAAACCTTTACTTCTGTGCATAGTCCCACCAGTGCCATTTTGGATGCCAAAGGACTGGTTACATGAACAAAATTTTCCAGAAATGGCCCTAGAATCCTTCTGTCTTCTTCCTGTTTCTGAAAAGGGGGGCAACTGCCCATCTGTGGAGCCCACTGAAATATTGCTTTGATGTGGAACTCAGCTGAAGACATACCCTGGTGATAATTAATTTATGCAGGAACAGACAGTGATCCTGGTGTGTTACTTACACATATTGTCTTCTCAGTCACTGACATTTAATCTTTTTTACACAATAAATCTTCATCTTCTGAGTCGAACTGAGGATTTTCTTCTAAATAACAGAACTGACAATGATATGTTTCAACACAACTGGATTATAAAACCATCAGCCCCAGCTCTGTTCCCCAGTCTCTATCCCTATCAACAGTGGGTCACTGTGGAAACTTCAGCCTGCAAACCAGTCTACTATTGAGCAGGTTTTTGCAAGTCTGCAAAGGGAAAGGGAAGGAGAAGGAAGAGAGTAAATTTCTGTGTGGTTTCAGTCCCAATCAATTCGTTCTCTTATACAGCCCATTGCCACTGCTAAGAACATCACCGCTTCACTGTGGCCAAACTGGAGGCATGGACCAGGGTAATCAGAGCTTGAAATTATTAATTACTTTCCATGACATAAACCACATTTTTGTGTGCCTTGGAGGGCTGCATGTTGGGTGAATGCTGATATATCATTAATCATCACTAGATAGGCTTTGACTTAATCACATATCACCACCCTGTCCAATGGGTAATGGGTTTTCCCTGTCAAGGCAACTGTATTACTGTTGTATATTCTTCTTTTAATTGCAGATGAAGCAAGGAAACCTGCTGTATAAGAGAAAAGCATCCTTATAACTCATCCACAGCCAACCAACCCTTGTGCTATAATCAAACCACAGCTACCAACAGCTTATGGAACTCAACCCACACTTCAATAAGTCAATTACACAACCTAAAACGTACGAGGGGGGCATGGAACAGGGAAGTGGAAACATAAAGCCAACCCATCATCTGTAGCCATATGTAAACTCATCCCAGTACAAATCAGTAAATGGGTATGCACAACAGATAGAACTGCAGTATAAACACATCTGCTCAGTAAATATAATCCATAAAAGATTTCAAAACAAAGCAGGAGACAATATTCAAGATGTTGCATTTTAAAATCATTATTAAATGAGCTAGAATGCAATTAATCTATTTTTCCATTGAAGTAAAAATCTCACTGATTTTCCAAAGAGTACAATGAAGCCAGAAGCACACAGTAATATCCAAAGGCCCAGAAATTTTCTTGCTATAAGGGATTTGACAAGCACCAAATGCTTAAAAAGAAGATTCACAGGGCCAGGATAGGTGTTTGCTGAGTAAAAGTATCTTATTAATTACAAGATGTTAGAGATTAATTTAAAACCTCAAGAGGTTGTCAGAAGTATCCCGCTCCAAATATTTTTACACAAGTGACCTTTGAATTTTTCCAATTTCTAGACTTAGGAGCATCCAGTGGCAGTGAGTCCACAGGCAGGACATGCTACTGGACAAAGTATTTATTGTTTGTGTGTGAAGTTAAAATCTGACAGCTTCAAAATTTAATGCCTTCCCTTTTCTCTGTTATGAGAATGAGAGAACAGGGGCTCCCATCTCTTCTGAACATCCGTCTCCAAACTGCTGGTCCTATTATGACCTTTTACTGTTTCCCTCTTTATTCATCTCCTTCTAACACAAACTATCTCAACCTCTTCAGTCTCCCATCAGAGAGACATTTTTCCAAGTCCCCAAACATTCTTGTCACTTTCTCCTCAACCACTTCGAATCCATAAAATGTAGCCGCTCTTGTCCCAGACCCTGAGACACAGGAAAAAATGTTGACAGAATTTGTGAATCACTATTCTTCACTAACTACTGCCCAGGCTTGCTTGCATCTCCTCCAGTAAATTTATTTGTACTCTTCAGAAAATGTCAGTTGTTTCTTTGACAGTGTAAGTTTTTCCACTGCAATGAACTGGAGGAATGTAGAGCTCCAGTATTTCTTACTGTTAAATTTGGGCATCTGATCCCATGGAAAGAGTTCTATTCATCATTTTACATCAATACAATTGCACAATTATTTAATGTTAATCTTCTTCTTGGGAAAAAAAATGGAGGCATTCATCTCAATTATTCATGTGGGGTTAAAAATATGCCAGAGTGTAAAAAATAATTGTCCATTTTAACAGGTTGTTTACTAGTTGAAGTCCAGCTGGAAAAAGCTAAGCACATATTACATATCCATGTAAGAAGACTGTCTCCTATTTCTCCTCCCTTTCTTCATTGAATTAAGCTCATGTCCTGAGTTTCCCTCCACAGATTGCCTGATACCCTTTCTCCTGAGCCCAAAATGCATGACCAAAAGGCAAAGCATCTCCAGACAGAAGAAAAAGTGTTTGATTCACCCCTGCTGCGTAACACTGTTTTAAAGCCCCTCCATACAATCCTAACACTATTGGCTAGAAGGGACCTCTGGAGTCTCTAGCCCAACCTCCTGCTCCCAGAGGGAGCTAGATTAAAAAGTGGATTTTACCACCCACTTCTTGACAATCTCCATGGATGGAGATTTCACAGCTTCTCTGGGTAACCCAAGACAGTGCTGCAATACCCTCCTGGAGAAGAAAGCCTTCCTGAAGCCCAGCCCAGGCTGCAATTTGTGGTGCTTGCCCCCTATCATCTTCTCTACCAGGGCTGCGCCTTCGGGGGTACCCTTAGAAAACACCTTTAAATCACCACACGGACTTTTCAGATGCCTCAGAAGCAATGACCCTCTTGCATGATCCCCAATTTCTCTCCTTACGTCAACTTCTGGGGCTGCATCAGGTAGCTACCAGCAAAACAGGGAGCTACAGATGTCTTGGGTCACTGCAGAAATACCATTTTCATGCCAGCTCTCCCAGGGGGATCTGGACACCTCTTGCCAGCTGATAGATGAGTGATCATCTCTCAGCTGGAGCTGACATAAAGCCAGCAACAGGCTGGGGAGTCACAAATGCTGCCTTAATAACCCCAGTCTTTGCTGTGGCTGTTAGCAATGAGAGAAGTTGGGCTCTTAATTGCAGTGTCTCCAAATGTTACATCACTGTAATTTCCAATACCATTTCTTTCTCCATCAACAAACAACATAACAGTTTCTAAGCTGAAAGATTCAGAGCAGCTACAAAAACAAAATACTGACAAGTAAAAACACTAAAATAGATGTATAACCACATAGAGGGATTTTCCCATGAAAACTGAAGCAGAAAAATAAATCTGGAAAAGGGTTTGGAAGAAAACTCATGTGATTCTTTTTTTTCTTTGCCCCCCACCCCTTTTTCTGATGACAATAAATTTTCCACAGGATCCAACCATGTGAAAAGTCTCTAGGCAAGCTCATCAAATAGAAGAGTCCCCGAAGTCTTAGAAAAAAAGAAAAAAAAAAGAAAAAAAAAGAGCAAGAAAACAAAAACTCTTAAAACTCAATGGGTAGCCATTATTAGGTTTTGCTTAGTGGCTAAATCGGCTCCTAACAGAAAAAAATTGCCCTTCATTCCTGGAGCCTAGAAGGAGCAGTGTTCATACATCTCTTGCTCCATGTAGTTAGATTAGCATGACAGATCTGTCTGCTTTGCCAGCCCTCTTGACTTCACAGCAGATGCATAAATGACTAATTTCTGCTCTCCCTTTCGCTGTTTTGTGATCCTGCATCTCCTAAACCCACACCTTTTAATAACCTTAATCTTTCTAAAAAGAAACAAAACCACTGTTTTATCTATTTGGCTAAGTAAAATCTGTCTAGTGCAACATGTGCTGTGGCACTGATCTCCAAAGCCACTGTTTCGAGAGTTTCAGCGATGCCACGGAGCTGTACATAGGGACAAATGTTTCCCTTACTTCCTCACAGTTATGGTATATTGTTCTTATATTAATATGATGTAATATCCAGTTTTAAATGTCCCAAATGCCATTGATTTCAACACTTTCCTTATGGGTCCATTCCACCACTACAACGACCTCCACTTTCTTTTTTTCATCCTATTGCTCTTACTTACATCCCCGTGTACCATATGGAAAGCATGGAAGATGACTTCAATCTCCGTTATAGCAGTGGCTGAAGGAAAGGCACAGCCAGCCAATATCAGCATGTAGTTGGCAGACTTAAGCTATTCTTGATGTCAGTTAGGTTTACCTCATCAGCAAAATAACACTCCACTTAAGGAAAGATTGCTGTCCTCTTCTTTACTTAATATCTTTTTCATTATTTTAGCATGAAAGTCAACTGCAGAAGAAAGTATTTAAATATGTTATTGAAGAAACTGCCTTCAACTTTCACTGCCACTCCTAGCCACCAAAGAAAAGCAAAATGCCTGCTTCTGGTTTCACGTATATTTTTCATCTGTGTGACTCCATTGCAGCATTGTTTACAATTTAACTCAGAAGTAAAGAATTACATCCAGGAGCACAAAAAAAGGTACTAGAAAAAGCTCGAAGGATGGGAAAGACAATACTTCTAATTGAAGAACTTATTGTCACAGTCCAACAGTTCTTAAAGCAGAATTAAAGAGCAAATGAAAAATACCAAGCTCACTCAGATAGATGAGATTTTCAGGACAGCTATTCCACCACATTTACCACTGCCACTTTTAGTCCATGGTCTGATAGTCCTCACACTGATGTCTCCTGTAGCCATTTAGCTTCTGTAAAACAGAAATGTTGCTACTTATTAATCATAAGGATAAGAATTCATTAACATTTCTAACACATTTTGAATAGAAGCCGAATATGAAAACAGATTTCGCTGTCAGTTACAATTTTTGATTCCAGAGTCAGTGAAACTACTGTCATCTATTTCAGCTTCAGCCCAAGCAGGAGCAGAAACTCCCCCAAAATAATGTGTTAAGTATTATTATCACAGTTCAATGATATCACTTTTCTTCACTTCGAACCTCCAGCTTCAATCTAATTGATTCAGACTGACACAAAACAAAAGAATGGGACAACTACAGAGGTTGTGTCACAAGACGAAACCCATGATCCTCAACACTTGTTATTTCAGTAGCCATTTCTTTGGAACACATTCTTGTTATTTGTTGTTATTGTTACCCATAAATGGGCTTTTGTTCTCAAAAGTGGCTGATAACCACACTGATACAGACAATTACATGAAGTAAAGGAATCCATTATTTCATATGTCCACCATTTACTGTATGTTTTCCTTCATTTACTATCATTATTCTGTTGCTTGAAGTGGGAGTCAGTGCCCTGTGATCCAGGATCTATCTATACAGGGAAGCTGTAGAGACCTGTGTACATCAGCTTGGAAACTATTAGCTAAATGTGGTCAAATAAACAATTTTAGGTTATAATTGTTACTTAAATAGAGATAAGAGCTCCAATTTCTTAGGCACTGAAAAAACATATAACAGTCTTCCCCCTAAAAGCTATATTACCCCACTCGAGGAAGGCCTATTTATTGACTTAACATCTATTTCTGATTTAATGTGTGCCAAAAGGCAGCAACTGTAAACCAATTTAAGAGAGTCCACAAAAGGCAATTGAATTAGGATCAGTACATTCTGACTGAGTTAGTTGAATTAGTTCAGCTTGTACATCCAGGAGGCCTTAGAGCTTTACCTCACAAGGTGTTAGAGCAGCCAGTTCTTTAGCATAGTAAAATTAACTGCAGACTCAATTAAGATACCTGAGTTCTCAATTTATTTGTAGGAAAAGTTAAGAAAGCTCCAAGGAGTGAGTTTCCTATCTCTCTGGATGCATTTTATCATACAATCACAGAACAGTCCAAGTTGGAAGGGACCTCAAAAGATCTTCTAGTGCAACATTTTGTGGGAAAGGGAGCCTCAATGAGATTTTCTAGCACCCTGTTCAATCGGATCTTGAAAACCTCCAGTGATGAGGTGATGAGACCTCCATTTGATCCTCTCCAGATGTGGCCATCTCCTGTCTAGAAATAATCTCCATTTTATGTACAGCCTACAGTAAGAAGACTCAGTGAGAAAGTCCTGCAGTCTCTCTGGCCAGAAATATGTTCCCTTTCTTCAGGATCATGAAGCCAGAGAACTCTTTCGGAGGTGGTTTTTGTCTGCAAAAAGCCCAGAAAATGAAGACTCAAAGCATCTGGGGTTAGAGCAATCCAAAGGGATGTGAGAAATGCACATTGAGCCAGCGCTGGAAAGATGTATCTTGAATTCATATCCCAGGTGAGTACCCAGCTGCCTCTTGGTTTGGTTTTTTTTTGTTTTCTCTGTCTGTTGGAGCTGTTCAACTCTGCGTAAAAAAACAATGTGTTGGGTTATAGCCATAAGCTTACATGCCTAGTCATGGGATTTAATTTTTTTTATGCAGAGCTGACTGTCTCTGCCAGAAGACAATGAGAGAAACCCACTTTGAATAACCAATAGTCCAGCCATTAGACCATTCACCGGGGATGTGGGAACATATTCAAATGCTCCCTGCAAACGAAGGAAAAAAGGGACTAGGACCTGGTCACTCATATTGATGTCTAAACATCGGGATTTTCCAGGAGCAGACAGACACACAGTCCCACCTTGGTGGGTTAAACATGTTTTGAATATATAGAGAGAGTTACACCTTATTTGTGAAAGAGTGAGGAAAACCTACTTAAAGCATCTTGTTTCAAAGTGGCTGCTGCTTCCTCTTGAGTAAACATGTAATAGAAACCAAGGTGTTTACAGGATTAAGTAGCATCCCGTTGACACTTTAAAGGATGCCTGTGGTTCAACCTGGGTAGATTTGGATGCCTGAAAATGCAGAAGGGTACTGTACAGGATGAGAATTTTCTAGTACTTTTAAAGGAAGACAACACACAAGTTAAACCAGGGAGGGGAACGGAGCAGGGTCTCAGTTCCATGCCAGGATATGGTAGGAAGTCTCCTGCCCTCTGCACAGACCCAGAAGAGCTCTGGAGAGGCAGCGTGAAGCCAATTAGACACTTACTGAGGCAGGACTCACATCTGCCCATCAGAGAGTACTCCCCGCACCGAGCTGGGATCAGTTTGAGCAGAAGTTCCTGGGGACCACGTGTGCCCCAGGCCACTTGGCAGGGCTTGGGGCATCAAGCTGAGCCTGTGAACCAGTGCTTGCAGAAACCTGCTGCCGACCATGGGGAATCATGACCTAGTGATCCTCAACTCCGTGAACCCAAACACACACACTGAACCTTCAGCAAATATTTCCGATAACTCTTGCACAGGCGGAAACAGGATCAGCTCTGAGCTGTTCACAAACCGAAAGAAGAGATGCATTCATCTGAGAATTTCATTACAAAGGATAAATCTATCAACCAATACTTCAAGTCACCTCTTTTTTCAGTGACTTAAAATCACATGGCGAGATTCCCAGAAGAGATACAGATGCCTCCAGGAGTTTTCGGGCAACTACTGCCATTGTTGAAAGTTGCTGGAATTCACAAAGCTGCCATTTAACCCCAAATCCTTAACTGTCTGACTTTTCTAAAGGTTTGCTTCCTAGACATGTCTGAGAGCCTCAGCTTTCACAACAGTCAATTGTTTACACCTGTCTCCGGTGAGCCTGGAGCGGGTTCACAAAAGAGGTCTTTCTGTGCCTTTGGGGCCCGTGGCTTTGCTCTCAGAGCTACAGAAAATACAGCGGTCACTTCACTCCACTCAGACCTGTCCTAAGCCAGGGTGAGGACCACCTCTTCCATTGCCCAGGAAAGAGACCTACTTCTCAGGGTGGGGACTGACTGCTCCCCTGCTGCCTCAGTGACGAGGTCATGGGGTTTTAAGTGATGGCATCACATTGAAAAGTCCTTCTCGCTCAGATTCAGTGACTGCCTTAATGCTGAAGTCGGCCTCCTGAATCCCATCCAGAACTGCTCTGTGAGATAATGAGGTCTGGAAAGAGGAGGTTTTTTTATATCAGCTTCCTTCCTTGCAAAAAGTGCTCAGGCTGATCTTTCACCACCCTGGCTCCTTGCTGGCTCTTTTGAGCATGACCGTGCCATTAATCTCACACTCTGAATAAATACCTACTGGTTATTTGGAGGTTTTCCCACTCTCGTATGGGAAGTGTCTTCCACCCAAGGAGATACGGTTGTTTATTGACCAGTGGGTTTACTTGAGATTTTAAAAATTCTTGCAACATACTCAATTAACTTTGAAACAGTCATGTTACATTTTTGTAACAATGACAAACTACTTCCTGAGCAAAACAATGAGATGTCAGCATATTCACAATATTTCAACATTATGTGCTAATCCATTTGTATCCACAATGTTGTTTCTAGAAAAAAATAGTAGGCCAGCATAATGCAAAGGGTACTGTGATTTATTTCTCTTTCTATTTTTCCTCTTTTTTTCTTTTTTCTTTTTTTTTTTTTTTTTGTTTGTTAAAAATATTCCAGGGCACACCCTGTGTCAGTCTTGATAATTCAGAAATGAGACTAATTTGCTTCTCAAGATGGGAGGTCAGAATAAACAAAGAGAATATCCATAGTTCAAAAACAAGGCATGATCCTTCTTCTGGAAGGAGAGCAGCTTCAGCAGAGCTACGGATGTAAGCCTTGTTCAGTTTATCCTTTCCTACTGTATTCCAGGCTGTTATCACCTTCCAGTTACTGCTCTGGAGCTTAAGTCCAGGAGACAGATTTATTTCCCCCAAAGTTTAGGAGGTATCTATATCCTCCGATTTTCTTCTGGCTGGCTGGTTACATTAAAACATGAAAGGGCATCATGCAAATATACCCCTGCGTGGACTTGCTGTGGGCCTTCTCAGCAGAGGGACCCACAAGTAAATGAGCTGTTGATGAAGATTTCTTTCCCAGCTGTGGGCTGTGGCACACTCAAGTTGAGTGTTGTTCCCCATGTGCTACTAGAGAAAGAGGAAAAGTCAGTCTCCTGGACCTCGAAGTGCAGCACTGTTCAGAAGCACCGCAATAAAACACCCCACTGCCTGAATTCCTCTGCTAGACCCTGTGGTCAAATGCACCTGGATCGTGTCGGACGTGATTTTCCTTCACTTCTGTTTTATTACCATGGCCAAAAACTGTCATCTTCTACTCAGTACCTTAACTTACACAGAAGGAACAAATCCAACTAACCAACCCACTATATAAAAACGTACCCATGAGCTAGCAAGTTATTTATGGGAAGTCTCTTTTGAAGAGCTCTGTTTGGGAAAACCTTTTCAGAGAGTCTTCAAAGAGAACATCTTTGGGAGAAGATAATGGCGAAAGGAAGGAAGAAGGCTCAGCTGCAATGATAGGAGCTGGAGAATTCCTCCAAAAGTTATTACTGATCATTGCTTCCAGGAAAAAAATCCCCTCTGGATAAATTCAGCTTTCTGGAAAAGTGTTTAGACTTAGGACATCCATTTTACTGGCACTTTGCTTTTCAGCATAGATAAAAGGTAATGACTGACATGAACTGCATGAAATCTTCTTGCTTATCCACACCTCCAGAAAATATGCTGTGCTCTACTTCCTTCCCTGTTTCGGAGAGGCCCACATTTTCACCCTGACATAATCTTTCCCATGTGTTCAAAAAACTGAAGGTCTCTTTGTATCTGGAGAGTAATCAACTACACGCATGCCCTGAAGATGTAAAATCAATTTGTGTCTAAGGAAGATCTACTGAAATTTAGGAGCAACTCTTGGCACACTTTGTCAGCCATTGATTGTACATGTGCCTTTATTTCTTCCTGACAAAACACCCCTGAAATCATGCATGTTATCTGAGTGCCAATGCACTAGCCCTTGCATACATGAGGCATCCCAGACCCTCTTCTCACGGCTGTAGCTTGGGGCTGAGTCAAGCAGCCAAAGAGCAGGAGCAGCTCATGGCAGCCCAAAACTTGTGAGAGAAGCTCATTCAAGCGGAGACAATGCTGATGGTCAGCTAGTGGCTTGGAAGAGAGCTGTTTCTGCTAGTCCAGTGGAAGCCTTGGTGCAAGATACTTGTAGAGAGCATGAAATTAAGCTCCACTTGGCATAAGAGGTCTTTTGGGAATGAAACGGTATAGCCTGGGCTGAAAGGCTTGCTTGGCATGATCCCAAGCTGTCACAGCTAGCCTCTGTACTAGCCCTATGAAGGGGAAGTTACGGGAGCTGCGGTTCTCTGCCAACAGACGTGAGAAAGCAAGGCAGCAGATGTACACACAAGCAAGGTTAACTGAGCTTCCCACACTGCACTACCTTTGCTATCCTCCCCAGGCACCCACAGTTCTTGAGAAACCAGACCTCAGCCTAGGTGGAAATGAAGCAGGTGACAAATAAGATCCTGGGACAGGAAATGTAAGGGCAATGCATGTGCCTCTGCAAGCTCTTTTGAACTGTGAAGATATTTAGTTAGCATTTCAGGCACCATTTATTTCACTTGCATCTGTGATTTTGTCTTCATTTGCTTTTCCTCACTGAGCATCACCCTTGCAGTTAAACCATCAGTTTCAGGGAGATTCACAATCAGAGGGAATACAAGCCCCCCTAAAAAAAAAAATGTTAAGACCTGTATCTTTTTACACTGGCGTCAATATTCTCGCAATCCCCCTCTTTCTCTGCTCACTGAAATGCAAGAAAAAGAAAGGCAAAGAAGCAACTGCCTCCCATCCAGAAGAGTACGGTAAATCTATCGCAACAAAGGGCCAAGGTCACCACTTTCAGGAAGAATTTTGTTGCCTTTCGCATGCAAGCCGAGGTTCTTCATCTCTGTAGTGACGACAAAACCTGCCCTCAGGCTGCAGGAGCCCTGCGATTCGCACTGGGGGAGCACAGGATTCTGAAATGGTCAGGTTTTATCCCAATTTAGAGGGTATGAAATGCAAGAAAAAGCGTTTGTGGCACAGGAATGAACCAGTTGTCTTTGTTTCTGTTTTCCCCAGATTCCCGACTCAGAGCTAGATATGTGAGGCGGACTTCTAAATGTCTCGGGCTGCAGCCATTTTAGAGCCCTCCATTTCTGACAAAATCCTTTAAAGGAAATAGCAAAGGCCACAGTATGAGGGAAGATTGGCACCATCCAGTGTTGCTCCGTCCACTAGTCCAAGAAGCTTCCCAAAAATCTGAATCTAATTTCCAGGATGCTGAATGGTTGCTCGCCTGGTGACAATGTACCAGCAGCTTCATAAGCTTTTTATTTTCCGTTAAGAAACCAATTGCCTTGGATTTTGGATGAGAATTAAAACAACCCAGCTCCCTCTCACTGTTTGTTCATTGTTCATAAGCTGTTCTACATTTGTCCTGTGCAGTGAGCTATTGTTCCATAGGGGCACTGCAAACCTCTGCGAGCACAAACTCAAACCACATTGTAAATAGCACATGGCTTTGTTTAATCCAGAGCAAACCCCTCGGCTTCAGCTGGAGAGGCAGTCACAGCAAAGTGACCTGCCTAGTTTATCACTGCCATTAGATATTGCCTGCTGTATCCCGGTGCCAGGCCATTGTTTGTTGTATTTATATTTTATTTTTGAAAACACAGCAACATAAAATGCTTCACCACACTGACTTGTCACGGTTACAAGGATGCTTTAAGGGTTTCCATCCGCTAGTTAAAACAGCATTGTCCTATTAAGCTCTCCTAGCAAATGTTCCCGTCATTACAGCCTTTAAACGCAGTCTGCTGATGCCCTCTGCTGCTGCACTGCTGTCGGTTTGAGGGCTTTTTGTTGTTTCTGCAGAGAGTGAGATTAAGCTACTAGGTATCATTTTCACTCCTAATAAACATGTGTGTCTTGTCAACAAGCTATTGCAAATACTTTCCAACTCAGAAATCTATTACCAGGCAACAGAACAAACTGTTCATCACAGTGCTTTCCCCTCCAGTTTAAATTGTAAGTTTTCTTTTTTCTTTTTTTTTTTTTAAAGGTAACATGCTGTGTCGATATTTCAGCAATTCATACAGTATCATGGAAAAGGAGAGGAGGGCACCAGTCATCAAATCCCCTAATTCCACTAGAGTTTACAGAAACCAGTCTGAGTTGTCATGCTGCCCTGAATATATGTTGTACATTTGAATAAGGGCATTATTTGAAATTTTGCTGTGATAGATAGGTATATCATGACAATTCTTACTGGTGCTGTGCAGTGCACTGTTAGTAACCCTTTGTTCACCTATGCCTGCACTGGGAGGGAGCAGCCACTGCTCACGTGGTTGTATATGTGGTGGGCACTTACGTGCACAGCACACAGCACAGGGATCCTTGCACACAGGCAGGGAAGCTAAATCTGGTATTGCACGGAGCAGCAGAGAGGCATGTCATTGCTCTGACGGTGGAAAGCAAACCACAGCATCCCATGGTCTCTCACTCAGAGGAGTCAACTTGTCTGATACCCAAAGAAGGACAGCAAGCGGGGAAAGAGTTAAAAAAAATATTTCTTTCTTCTCTGTGGATAAGCAAACCTTGCCGGTGCAGAACACGAAGTTAGCATCTCCCTGAAGCAATGGGGGGAAGTTAGCTCTGTGGGATGATCCCGTAGCATTGTCACCCATTTCGATTTGAGCAGTTAGCCAAAATTTGGGGACAGACATACTGTTTCCATTAGGAAAAGTAATTGATGAAGAAATCAGATATTTCTCTGATGCACTCCTATTTTTCTGCAGAGAATGTACAAAGCCCTATTTCCCTTCCCCCATTGTGTTCGACCAGCAGGAGACAAGACTTTTCCGTTCAAAACTCCAAAACGTTTTCCAGCTAGGACTCTTCCTGAAGACTCTTTCTTACCCTTTTCCTTATGGACGCATTGCAAATGTGGCTTTGGCTGTCTGTGGCCTTTCTCACTGGTTTTTCCACCCACATATCTGCATTGCTCTGAGTGCTTCTTGCTGGGCACAGAGGATGTACTCACCGCTCCCCCAGCAGCAGTTCATTCCCAGTGGCTCAGCACAGCTCTTTTATTAGGCGTTGTCCCCCAAAAAAATGTGCCAGCAGAGCTGCTCGCATCAGCCCCCCCTCACTTCATGCCAGCAATGTTGGCTTAACCACTTCAAAAATATGTCTTTGCTACCTACTTGTTTTCAATGGGACTAAGTTAAGCAGCAGGAACATGAGCAACTTGGCCACCAGACCCGCAGGGGAGAAAACACGGACAGTCAGCAATGAGGAGCCAGGGGTGGCTGAGGAAGGTGCCCACATCCACTGGCAGGGCTGAGCGGAGGTACGGATGTCTGCTGTGCACAGCCTCCTCCCACCATCTGCCATGCGCACACACACACACACAGTTTGGCAGGACGATGTCAAGGCCCATGCATTTGCATTTTGCCCTCGGTGTAGGCAGCCTGGCTGCAGAGCGCAGGCTGCTAACCAGCCCCGCACCTGGCTTGCATTTCTCGGATGTGGCAGTGTCCTTGTTTCCATCAGCTGTGATGGAAAGGAGCTCCCTTAAGGGCTTTTTTCTCTTTCCACTGAACAAAGGACAGCTCTCCACCTCCTCGATGTGAGATCTCACTCCAATCCTAGCCCTGCGTTTTAGTAACACTTCAAGCAGGACACCTGAGGAAGTGTTTCCTGTCAGTGCTCTGTCCCTGAAATACAGATTTCCTCTTGTTAGCAGGTACTAAATTAAAAGCCAATAACCAGGTGGAGAAAGCAACCTAGAGAGATTATTCCTCCCTCTGGGCACAAAGAAATCTGCCCCTGCAGAAGAAAACACTATCTTAAAACAAAGCAGAATAAATAAACCTTCCCTCACTTCTGTGCACTACACAGAGCTGTAAATTCAATGCTTTCTGGAGAAGGTCATGGATTCCATCTGCTAATGGGTTTCCTGCCTGAGGGTATTTACAGGGAGAGTACGTTTGATGGACAAGGGCCATCACGGGTGAAAACAATTTGACAGCGCAGAAGATGAAAGCAGAGAGTGACCAGAGCAGCTCAGAGCAACATCCTTTGAGGACATGTCATGGAAACAGCTTGGACACCGCATAATTCTGGCAACTACGTTTGAACAAAGAAAGACGCTTGAAGAAATGCAGCTGACAAGGGCTGACATGAAAACTGCACGACACACGACACAGCTCCGAGCACAAAACCAGGGAGGGAGGAAAGGAGGGAGGAGCTGGCACACGTGCTGCCATGCTAGTGTAATAAGGAAGCCTGCAGTTAAGGAGATACGATTTTCAGGTAAATAAAAAAGCAGATTTATAAGGAAAACGGCAAAATCTTCTAAGATTATGGAAAACAATACAGAATTGATCAAACCTGTCCATTTTATTCCTTTTTGACTGCTCACATCAGAAGATGAAAGTATTAGGAGCTGGTGAAGGGGGCCATATGGAAAAAGTGCACAAGGGGGTTTTTTTGTCCTTCAGAGCATAGGAATTGCATACTCTGACAGTCACACACTAGCTCGTAATCCTCACATTGTCTACCTATTCATCTGTCCATCATTTGAAATTGCTTTGATCATCCTCTCTTACCCTGTGTCTCTGCACTCCCTCTCCTGTCTGTGTCACGAGCGGCTCCGTCAACAGGACTATAAATTACAGTAAGCATCACGACTCCACCTGTAAATGGCAAATCCTAACAGTTTCCCTAATCCTAACTGTTTGCTGAAGGTAGAGGCAATGGTTTCTTTTAAGAAGAGGTTTTGAAATCTAGTTAGTGAAGCCTGCTTTACTCAGCTATATTGGCATGCACTGTCCTTAGCCATGCAACCATATAAAGCACATACAGTGACAAATACATGAGTTGCTCTCCTGCAATGTGGAGGACTTATCCAATATAATTCTGCAGTGATTTTTAAACCCCATTAAGCCAGTAGTCAAGCTGCTGCCAGGTGTGAAGCTTGCATGCATGAGTCCATGCTTTGATGCAACCCAAAGTTTTAGCTGGACAAACAAGCTTGTTGCTTCCCTCCTCATGGCTCCAGCACAGTGTGAAGCAGTGAAAACAATATCGTCCAAGGAGATCTCACTGTCGCTCTCCACTTGGCAAATACTTTAAGAGTGTTTCTGTCACTGTTTGCAAAATGGCTGAGGGTTTTTTTTGCTTGCAATAAACTCACACAGCTGGCAACTTATTTGCCTTTCTCATGTTTCCCCCCATAGTACAAGCATTGTTTTGCCCTTCCTCGCAGGCCACTCTGTTTCTCATTAGTCTGTGTTTGTCTCTCATTTCATACATGGCAACTAAGCTCCATTACTATTACGCTCCCAGTTTTCATCATCGTCTCTTTTCTTCTTTGCTACCGCAGAAGACGCCATTAGGCCAGTTTGATATAGCTTCATCACTGGCTCCATAACACCCATGTTTTAGATGCATCACCTCTCAGTCTGCAATAACAAGGAGGATCAGATGCCTGAATCAAGATACTTAAATTTCTTCAGGAATTTGGGCCCTAGATGAGGGCACAGGTTCCCTTCTTCCAGAAGCGAAGGCAGGGAGGGAAGGCACCCACATCCCCTGTGGAGCAGGAGCACAGCCAGAAGGGAGGCTCAGCTGTGGGACCGTACAAGCTCTCTTCAGTCTTGCAGTTTAGACAGAGCGACAGTGTTGCACTTTCTGATATGCAGAATGAAAGCTCCCAAAACTCAGAGACATCTTAAGAGAACGAGTGACAATTTGGCATGCTGAAACCACGACCGTGGAGAAAAAGTAACTGAGACAACCCAAGTGAAAGTGAAGGACAAGGTAAAAAGCCCGACAGAAGATTTATAAAAATGTTGAGGAAGTCAGTTTCCTCTGTTCCTTTTCATGCCACCCTGAAATTGGAGTAACCAACAGCCCCTTTCCACATGCTAGGTTACAGCCATGATCCTGATGCACTATGTGACTGGCAGGCAGTCTCCTTCCCTGTGCTCATGGAGCTGTTTTCCAGATTAAGTCTGACAGGCATTTCAGTCAAGCACCCTCTTCTCATCACTGAGAATAACTCTGAAGAATGAGGCTTCAAGCAGGTGTTGGCACTTGCTCTGTCATACAAGTTTCTCAGGTTAAACAATATTGGCGGAAAGTCTTTCGGGTGTTTTCCATTAGCATGAGCTGCTACTGCACAACACCATCATTTTTCATATGTAAGACCTAAAAGCTTGTGTGCAATTTATTAACATTATGTATTTATTTATATGATTTCTTTTTTTTTAAATGTAAGAAGTGTTCATTTCTATCATGTTAGAAGCAGTCAGTTAAGATAGCACCTTTCATTTTACTCTGAGATTCAGGTTGTGATTTTCAAAATGACCCTTGGAAAACGGGTGCCAAAGCTACTCTTTAAAGGTACTTGGACAATGGAAATACCCAGATGCTAAAGCCCATTAATTTTGACACCACTGGCTGCCTATCCCAGACAATTTAGTTACCCCTTCACAGGCTACAGCCTAGTATTTGGTGGGGGGACATCAAACATAGCCTCCTAGATTGGGAGATGTGAACATGGCGCTTGTGTGCCTTTGTACCCCATTTGGAGGGAACAGTCACAGCAAGAAGCAGGCTGCAATCTCCCACCAGCTGAACTTGAGACATCCTAACCCCGGACACAAATTAGACTCTACCCCTTGACACAAAAGCTACCCCAAAGTGCAGTGGCTCTGCAGGCATTTTCCATGGAGAAATCTCATTTGGGTAATGAACAATTTAATGTTCATTTTAGATTTCTTTCCAATCTTTTCTCTTTCCAAAAGAAAGCAACTCCTGTCATGCTTGCTCGATTAGAAAATTTAAATCCTTCAAATTTGCTGATGTTTTTGAGATGTAGAAAAAGCTGGGCGATGAATTAGGTAAAAAAAGACTTGTCAAACAGCTGTTTTCTCTGGGGTTTGTTTTGGTTTTTCTTTATAACTATGTACGCCCATACTCACCTGACTATACGGGAACGTCCCCTGGGGAATGCTGTAGCCCTGGTCCCATGGGATGTCAGCTCCTGAGTAGGTGTACCAAGGACTCACAATCTACAAATCCAAAGTAGTACAATGAACTTCAGCTGAAGTCTTTTTGTAAACAGTACCTAAAGGATGGGACAACCCTGTCCATGGACTTATTCTAAATTAAGTCCAAGAAAAGGTATCCCAGTCCTCCAGAACAAACTGGGATGTGAACCACTAAAAACTCTGGCTCCAGCAAGTGCTAGATGAATTTCAGCTTAGGTATCTAAGCTCTTTGCTAGACCTGTATCAGGGCCAACCAGAAACATATTTTGGGGGGAAAGAAGAAAAGGTGGCTGTAACGCAGTCATAAACAGACCTTCAGCGTGGTGGCCAAAGCGCATCCCCAAGGATATCTATGGGCAGTAAGCAATCACCCAAAGTAGTGCCGGGCTTAAGTGGCTGGAGATAAAAGCTTTGTATGGCAAGTGCCAGGTGGCTGTAGTTATTTCTGTTTGAAGGTAGGCACTTAATTAAATGCTCAGTAAAGAAATAGCTACATTTACCATGCTGCCCCCTGTATAGCTTGGTCTTGGAAAGCATTTACAGTTTGAAATCTAAAAATAGAGTTTCACATCAATGATTCCTTTGTAACTTGTGAAATTAATAACTGCAAGTTAATAAAGACTAACTCAGTTCTCCCTCAAACAAGAAGGTCAGGTCTGGTTTTAATCATTACTTAGGTCTAGACCAAGAATATTGTCTAACTGCAACCCAGACACAGACAGTGTTGGGTCACAGTTGGAGAGGAGTGCAGATGAACTTGGAATTACAATTTCCACACCTCTCCCTCCCCCAGTTTTTAAGCAGTCTAAGATGGAAGTTTCATTGTAAAATTACAAATTCTTGAGCCATCCTATGCCAAAATTAAGCCAGCAAGCATAGTTTACAGCTTTCTGATAAAAATCTTTTTCATTTGCCTTTACAAACCAGAGAGGGACTACACAAGTGAGTGAGTTACACTTGCAATGTACTTGATTGTGAGCCAATGACCTAGACTTGTTTTCTCTGAATTTCATATCAAACGCTCAAACTGATTTTCAAGAAGGCCAAAATTACTTAGAGTGGAGAGAAGGCTGGCATTAATACAATACATAATTGATTTATAGCAATAAGTTGCTTTCACTGGGGTGTAAACCCCAGTCTAGTACAACACCTAAAGCACACACCCACCTTTAACTTCAGTGGGGCTTAACTATCTGCAAATTTAAAGCGCCAAAGATCGTTGCCTTACTGGTTTTTTCCCCCATCATTTCTACTTCATATAATTCCCAGTAAAAGAAGGGGGAGTCTGCACCTGCCCACTTGCTCCTGGATCAGGCCCTTTCATAAGTGATACGTAATTTGCCCACCTTTTTTTTTTTCATCTAAGCCAAACATTCACATTAGAGGTCTGTAATTACATATGTCAAAAACTGTGTGTGCATTTACTGTCATCAAGGACAATTTAAGGGGACTGTTATCCACCCTATGCTTTTTTTTTTTTTCCAAAGTAAATGTCTACTTTTCCACCCATCATCAGACTTTCCTAATCAAAAAAATCAAGCATTGAGCTTTAAATAGAGCTAGTATTAAATTAAAAGTATGACTCAGAAGAAGTCTGAAGAGATAATGCATGCTGCTTCACTTGGTTCACTTGTTAGACCTTATCCCTCAAAAAAAGTGGTTTTCATAGCAACAGTCAGCAGGCTTTGCCTAGAATCCTTTTTTTTTTTTTTTAAGAAATATGGTACAGAGTTCTTAGTTTGAGAAAAATGCTAATTTTAGTAAAATCAAACTACTGTTTCAAAGCTAGGCAATGGGTATTAGAAAATAACAAGTATATCGAAATGTAAGCGGAATTAACATTGCATATCACCCTGGTATGTGGCTAACGGCACTGCATCTGGTCAGCAGTGTAAATGCAATTTCCAAGGCTCTAAAAGCAGTAAATTGTATACCTTCATTCAAAGATTTCAGCCTCTTAACTCCAGAGACATTCACCACTAGCAAGGTACTGAGTTGTTTTAACTCCTGTGAATCTGCTGTATATGAAAAAAATCATCAGGAGAGCAATATATGTACTTAAGTCTCTACAGGTCTTAAGTGTAATTGCAACAGTGGGATATAACAGTGTAATGTGTGTTCTTACCAGACACTATTTTTGGATTCTCCTTTAGACTGCCAGAAAAGAAAAGGTGCATCCAGAGTATTTCAGTGAATTGTTGCATGGATATTGACTGCAGACCAGTGTTTGTAAAATCCTGTCATATTAAATTATGACTGGGCATTATCCAGTCTGCTGTGCAGACCAACTCACGTATTTGCAATATTGCAGATACAATTCCAATTGTCCGGTTTCATGAAAAGCCACAAATCAGAATCTGAACAGTTTGATTGGCCTTTCAGTTTTTTTCAGTAGCTGTCATCCCAAACAAAGCCTTAAATGCAGATATCTTGTCTTTTCATCATCACAAAATCTGCCCAATGCCACAACCCAAATCATCCATGAACATCCAGTTGTTTTCCAGTGCTGCCTCCTAGCTCACAAAAAACTCAATCTTTTTCAAAAATTGGTGCATACAGCACACAGCTGATCTACATATTTCAATTTTCATTAGGCAATCATTTCATTTTCAGAGAAATCTTTCTATTTTTTGCTTGCTTAAATATATCACAATAACCTCTTCTTCCCTAACAGACCTTACAGTAAAGCCAATACTTGTGTCAACATGGTAGCATTGGAATCTGGGGTTGAGAGATATTTATGTTTTTATCAGTGTAGTGCCGTCATTGAGGAAAAAAAAATGGTGAATTTTCCCTTATCAGTTGCACAAATAATACAGACAAAACCAACAAGCAAACCACACCTATGATTGAAAGCAGCTAAAGTATTCAGGGTATTCAGGAGTAAACTGAAAAATCTGATACTGAGTTTACATGATGAACTATGCATATTTCTGCCATATAGCCTCCTAACATATAGCCTTCAGGCTTGGAAATTGGTGGTGCAATTGGTGGTGATTTAGAAAGATTTAAGCTCTGACCTTACATTTGTATGAAATTACATCAACCCCTTTGAAATATCTGACTTTGGGCATGTAAAGAAGTTAGCACTGAGAACATTAGGATGTGAATTTACACCCTCTGCTATTCTATGTGATGTGATGTGCATCCACGCCCAGTCCTTTAGACTGCGAAATAATCTCTTTCTTTTTCAGTTGTAAGGTGGATAGTTAAAATAGATGGTGTTTAAGGTCAGTCACTAGGGGCAGCTCCACAGGAGTAGGATCACTAAAGTCTTTCTGAAGTCAATGGTTGTCATCTGGTTAAAAGACCCAACAATTCTTTGGAAATTCATTTTATGGCTTTTAATAACTACTTTTTGTTGGTTAACACAGTGAAGTTGTTGTTTTCTAAGCCATCAACACAAAGAAGGAATAGGAAGACTACCCCCAGGGTTATGGGTGGGATTGGACACGGAGCAGCCCCTGCTCATTGCCACTTTAAATGCTGCAAGTCTGCAAGCCCTGCTGGCACCCAGGTGCAATCAGTCTGGTGGGCTTCTTAGCAAAGTCAGTGCAGGAGGGTAAGAAGTGGAAAGTGCAAGAAGATGAAAATGAAAGAAAGAGTTAAAGGAGAAAAAAAAAAAAAAACCAAACCAGAGGGTCTCCAGCAAAACACACTGCAATGCCAGCTTTGGGCAGACACTTCAGATGGCACCACTGCAGATGCACTTTGCATTGGAAGGGGAGATGAGTAGTTACTCCCCCGTTGGCCTGAAGGGAGGGAAGATGAAGGAAGCTGCAGAGGACTCAGCCTCCAACAAAGTACCTGGCTGAGGACCTTGACCAAAGAGGTTCTGATGAAGATACACCAAAGCC
>WAAD01012205.1:32994-60178 GCA_013389945.1 Fregata magnificens | reverse complement strand
ATCAGGGGAGGAGGCAGCCGCCGTTACAGAGGATATGTGAAAGTCTTGTTTAGCATATCAAAGTCAGCATTGAGAGAGAGTGTGATTGCTCTCTAAAAATACACCAGTGGGTAAGCCTCGGGAAGGAGAATGGCTATCAAGCTAAACAACAGTATTGGCACAGTAACAAAAGTGTGTAAACTCTCGGTGAATACTCTTGGACTTCAAATCTGATGGCTTACACATCAGAGCAGCAAGATTCCCTCCAGCAGAGTCAATGAAGAGCAGAAATTAGGAACTTTTAAATCAGCACCTGACAAATGATTCACAATTATTATATGGCAGAACGGACCATGATAATGGTCTGAGCTTGACGAGGTAGTCCGTCATACCCTCTTATCTTTTTTACCTTACCATTGACTCCTATTGACCATGTTCTATTATTTTGTTATATTTCATTTCTTCAGGACTCTTTCAGCTTAAGTCCTGATGTTTTTGCCTGCCAGTTAATATGGGACAATACTTTATCATAGTTTTCTAAGTTCCTACACTATCAGTCATCAGTCTTACGCCCCATATAAAACTGTGAAGGCTGATAAAAAAATTCTGCCAGGCAAAAGTGTATGAGACAGTATTCTTTTTACCAAGTAAAAAAAAAAAAGAATGATTTTGCATCATATCTCATTGAATACAATACAGTAAGTTCCTTTATGATTTAATAAGTTCTTAACATCTTTTAAATCATATTTTGGTGCCAGAGTGTTGTTTTGACATAAATTTTAAATGTTCCAGTATAAAAAACCAACTATTCCTTTTGGCTTTTTAAAATTTGCCTGACCCTAAACTCTTTGTTGAATTAATCATAAATTCACAAGATCTTTAGGTCAGCAGAAAATTTTAATTTTCAAATATTTGTACAAAATAACTCAGTCAGTTCAATAATGCAACTGATGTAATAATACTCTTTTACAAGACATTTCAGTTGATACCACACAGGACTCTAATTAAAAAAAAAACTAGAATGAAAATAACCCACACATGGCATACGTTAAATAGCAGCTTTCTAAGGGTAATTGTAAACAGACAACCAAAACAAGTAGATGTGCCTTTACTGCAATTATGGACATTAGTTATTGTCCCTATACCACATAACATTTTGTGAATGGTCCAGGGAAAATACATAAAACTGTTAGTGTTGAACTTGGCAGATGACAAGAAGACTGGAAGAACAGTAAACAATGAAGAGAGAACAGGACACTGAATGAGAACGACCTGCATTAGCCTTGGCACATACCAATGGTACACATTAGTCTAAGCAGACAGATATAAAAGCATGTAAGATAAAGAACATACACTATACATACGGGATATAGTATTTCTGTCATGGGAAGCAATGATTTTAAAAGATTCAAGGACAGATAATCTCTGCATCATGATCTGCTAATGTTAAACATAACCAGAGTACTAATGGGAATACTGAACAGGGATAGGAATGTTAAATGCTTCCGCGTTTAGCACTGGGGCAACGACTACCACAGTATTGTGTCTGTTTCCAGTATCAGCAGGTAAATAAGGATATTGATAGTGTAGAGAAGATTGGAATAACTGTAAAGAGCCTTAACACTGACTGAAGAATAGGAAAATTATGATTAAGAGAGAAAGGTTTGGCAAGATTCGTCTCTATAGCCTACTCATCTCCACAAACAGACATTTACCACGGTGTTTTTCAGCTGAGCAGGCATAGCTGCAACAGGCAACCAGGAGTTGGATGTGGAAGCAAAACAGTTCAAAGTAGAAAAAGATCGAAACAATTTACCACATACTACAACACATTTTCTATCACCGGTGATTTGCAAATCAAGAAATGGAGGCTGTTTAACAAGACTTGCTCTATTTCAGAACAGAGTAAATTGAGGGAAGTCCTAGCGATCATGTCAAAAGTCCCATGAGCTGATCGCAGTGTCCTCTCATTGCACACAATAAACCAGAGAGACACAAAGGATGAGGGGAAGAGGAGGGTATAGCTCCTTAAAGCTGTACTCTGTATTTTCCAGTCCCTTTTGACACTTCCTTAGCACGAGTCCTGCTGTGACTCAGTTGTGCATTGTTAGAGCGATCTTCCTGGCTTGGAAACCACCCTGCAATGATCCTGCCCTGTCCCTGGAGGCCACCGCGACCCCCATACAGCAGGAGGTCAGCTCATCTCTTATCACTCTCAAGATCAGTCCTTTTATCCTGGGATGTGTTCACAGACTTCAAAGGGAACTTCAGATCTACTTGACCGTAAGCCAGCACGCGGTGGCACCTTCAGCGCTTCCTTGCAGGAAGATCTGATGTCTGCTATCCCCAAGCTTTTCACTGGCACCGGTCTGCTACCACTCTGATGCATTTACTGTAAGACAGAATATATTAGACCTGAGGAGATAAGCTTGTCATAGTCATATTTTAAAAGATATTTACTTTTCAGCACTGTGTAGTCTACTCAGCCTGCACACTGTCCCGATTTTCCAGCTCACAGGAGATCTGGCAAACACACTGTTTCTTCCCTCACCCGCTGGCACATTTCCTAAATATAGGATTGTTTCTTAAGAACAGGGTTTTTGTTTACTATCTCGTCCTATCCAGGTCATGTATATCACCATCATCATCTGAGGCCCACATTCCACTGCTGGAGAGTCTCCACTGTCTCCCAGACATTCGGACAGCAATTTCCACTGCAGGGAGCCAAACCTTCTTCCCCAGGCAGCCACACTGACCCCCATCTCAGCAGCCCCGATGTCTTCCTATGTTCTGGCGTGGGTAAAGGAGACATTATAGAGTTATAACCATTTTGCTGTCTTCTACCAAGCTAGCAGTCTGTTTCTGAAGGCAGTCGTTTATTTGCCTATTTCCAGAGCGGGCCCTAACGTCAAAAATACCTTCATGACAGTACTCGAAAAACTTTGATTTATAGTTATGGTAAGGAATTCATAGAAGTAAACTTTGTTTCATTACTTTCTTATTGACACTTTTCCAAACGAAGCAGACAACGTTGTCTATCGACTACTCCCTTCTTACATCCCCATCCTTTGTCTTCCCTTGCATAAGCCTGCTGTCTTGACTACCCCTTTTCCCACAGTACCCCCAGGCATACAGCAATAACCTGTATGCAGAGGTGCTGGCACACTGAAAGACTGGCCTTTAGCATCAGAAAACCAAAATGATTTTTCCCTACCAATTGCATCATTTTGTAGATCAGAACATACAAGGTAATATTGGTTCCTTCTTTCTACTAACAGCCACTTCCACCCTTCAAAGTACTCTGCAATGAAGACCAAGCCTCTGTGTAAGAGGGGGAAGATGACTAACCAGCTGTCTATGGATCTCCAATAGATGATTCAAAGCCCGACACTAAATTGGCCATAGTACACAGACTAATGACCTGGCTTTTCAGCATGGACCATGTGAAAAATTTGTATTCCGCAAAGGAAGCCTGTATTGAAAAGGAGAAAGTTACATGAATATCCTGGGAGGGACCGCTACTGCTTTTTTGCAGAAACATGGGGGTATTAGTGGGGAATGACTGTGCTGGTTCTTGTATTAAGCACACCACATGTCCTGCTGGCACTCTAGTAATAATTGCATTTGCAAAAGTGGAAGCAAAGGACAATCTTACAGTCATAGGGGTTTAATCACACAACAGCTGGAACATATTTTAAACAAGCTCCTTAGTTTACTGAAGTCACATGTCCTATAGTTTCTAATTAAAAATCCCCTGAATCCAGGTGCTACACGTCCTTCCAGTAAAGCTTGATCGGACTGCACTGCGTGGGATACAAGGGAAGTCCTGTCATGCAGAAAAGAGCATCTGCTTCCCATCTATCAATATCCTATGGAAATAAGCTTGCACCCCTCATTATTTCTAACTGATAAATGCCTTTTTTATGTAGTCTTGGGGGAAAAAAAAAAGTAATGTGCATTATCTGAGTATTTGTATTTTAAGATCACCTGATTGTGCAGCTGTTGGGATTTTTCTCTAATTGAAGAAAATTCAGCTTCTTACACCTTGGAACTGGTTAAAAAAAAAAAGGCTATGCCACCCTTCTATTTGACCTGGCCCACACACAGAAGCTGTCTCAAAGGGCAAAGATCCACCTGAATCTAGCTGGCCATTATGCTTCCATAGGAAAAACATAAAAGCTGCTGCAGCTTGTGGCACGGGAGAAGTTAGATGATTAACTGGAAATGGCCTTGAGCACAAGGTTTGAACTCACACCACTACATCTGCAGCTGAGTCTATTCACCTCCCTGCTGTCACATTTAAACAAAGGTTGTTGCTCCACAGTCCCTGCATATTATTATTTAAACCAGATTTATTTAGATCAAGGTTAAGTTAGCTAGGTAAAAATTCAAATAATTGAAAATTAAATGTGTTCTTGAAGCAAAACAGCTTTCATTCAGAGGACTGCAGAAATGTAGCTACCTTGGTTTTACTAAGCCTATGCAAACAAGTGCACACTGGAGTCCTAACATTGGTTAATTTAGATTCAGGAAAAGTACATGTAGTAACCAGAAAATCTGCTACGTCAGTTTTCTGATCTCTAAGTTTACCCTAAGATCAGCAAGCACCAAAGCCAACTGCCACTATGCTAGGAGTAAAGGAGGAGTTAGTCAGAAGTGACACAAGGCATCAGACTGCCTCTTTCTAGGAGCAGTGAGACATTAATTAGCCACACCTTAAGAAACTTCTCATTGATTTGTATCTAAGAGGGAGGCAGAAGGAGAAGTAATAGCAAATGAAGCTGTTGCTCCTGCGAGCAAAGAAGCAAAGGGAAAACCACTGCCCCTGGTGCCTGTCCTGCGCAGTGGAGCGGCTGTGAGGCTCCCCGTGCCACTGCCGAGCACAAGCCCTGCAGGAGGACCCATCAGATGGCCAAAGCACAGCCCTGTGGTGATGGAGCAAGCCTCCTACCAGGGCCCATGCTCACCTCCAGACACACACAGCACCGCACCACATGGGCACGCCAGAGCCTGGGCAAAAGGCTGGACACCACGTTTGGTCTTTATCCTCCTGACAAAAACTCTTCTCCTGATATTCTATCTGTCCGTAGATTATAACTGGACACAAAAAAACACCAACCCGTAGCAAGCGTGTCCTTCCCATCACCTGAAGTTTTTGCCCTATGCACCTCTGTATAATATAACATAATATCAACAAAAATAATTTAATTCATTCTGGTGGCCATAATTATGCTGTAAGTGCTAAAAAGAAAAATGTACCCAGCCTGAACTTACTGTACCTCTATTCCAATTGCTCTCCTGTTTTATAAGAACACTCTGGCAAGCAGTATCTTACCCCAGATGATGTTGTTTGAGGTGTGCGGAGGATGGGCTATTGCAATTGGGAATGAAATGAATGAAACGTTTCTTGTTTCCTCAAACATTCCACTGGAGCCATAATCTCAAAAGGAGGCAGTCACTTCCTGCTCTGCGGCATTCAGCTGTGGACATCAGACCTGATTTTAGCAGAGGTGAATTAAACAGTGTCAGAGCTTTCCCTGAACTGAGAGCTTCCCTTAAAATAAGGCTGGTGGATACCACAGCTGATGGAAAAGGCTGTGCAGCAATCACATAATGAGATTTTACATTGCACGAACAAGTCTGACTAGAAGAAATAATCTGTAAAGGGAGCAGGACAGTGCTGAGTCTTGTGTAGGAGAGAGCTGAAGAAGTTCCAGAAGATTAGGAAAAAAAAAAAAAAATCACTTTGTAGCATCACAGAATCATAGAATAACTTAGGTTGGAAGGAACCTCTGGAGGTCATCTAGTCTGACCTCTTGCTGAAAACAGGGCCTGCTTCAAAGTGGAGTCAAGTTCCTCAGGGCCTTGTTCAGCTAAGTTTCAAATATCTCCAGAGCTGAAGAGTCCACAGATTTTCTGGGCAACCTGTTCCAAAGCTTAATGATTCCCATTATGAAAAAACTCTTTTTTTATAGCCTGCTGGAATTTCCCTTGCTGCAACTTGTGTCCACCATCACTCACCCTTTCACCATGCACCTCAGAAGAGTCCCTACAACCATCAAATAGGCAGTAGAAGACAGCAAGTAGATTTTCTGCCCACCCTTAGCCTTCACTTCTGCAGGCTGAACAAAACCCATTCCTTTGGCCTCCTGTTGTACACCCTAATCATCTCTGTGGCCCTGTGCTGGACTTGTTTGACATTATCAGTGTCTTTCACATGGTGGGGTCACCAAAACTGGACATAGATGCAGTCATATGAATTCCAAGTAGAGGGGAATAATTGCTTCCCTTGTCTCATTGACACCACATTTGATAATGCAGCCCAGCAAATGGTTGGCCAGAAGGCTGTAGTGCTGAAACACGTTCAGCTTGCTGGCCACCATTACCCCCAGATCAATTTTTTGTGAAGATGCCTCCTACTCTGTCAAGACTGAGCCCTGCAGTGTTGCACGGGGCTGCTCCCTGTCAGGTGCAGGGCACCGCATGCTGCCAGCTAACCTTCACGACACTGACTATTACACTCTAAGCCCAGTCATTCAACCAGCTTTCTCTAACTTTGTACTTCACCCACCCAACCCATAACTTCACAATTCGTCACAAGGATACTACAGAAGATGGAGGAATGTGACATCCACTGGTCTCCCCTCATATGCAAGACCAGTCATCATAGAAGACAACTAAGTTGATCAGGCAGGATTTTTACCTTGAGGAACACCTGCTGGCTTTTCCCAAGCACCTTATTTTTCTTCTTGTGCCTGGATATGGCTTCCAAGAGGATTTGCTCCACAATCTTACAAGGGACTGAGGGGAGACCAACCACCCTGCTGTTTTCTGCATCATTCCTCTTGCCCTTTTTGAAGATGGGCGTGACAATTTCCTTTCTCCAGGCATCAGAAGCCTCCCATAATCACCAACACTTTCAAAAATGACACAGCCTCTCAGTGATGCCCACTGATGACCTCAACACCCTAGGGTGCATCCTGTCCGGTCCCATGTCTTGTGTATTTATTCTGCTTAAGAGTCCCATAATTCAGCCTTCCTTTGCTCCTTGGTACTGCTTCTTCCCCAACAAAGACCAAGACTGTATTTTTGTAGCCCTAACTTATCTAGTTTTTAAAACAGTGATCATGAATACATCCAGCCATCACCCAATACCAATAAATCCATAATGGAATACTTTAAAGAAGAGGTCTTCTTTGGTGCAAGATTTACAGCTGTCTTTGGAGTAAGTCAGACTACACCAAAAATCAAGGGCTATAGTTCTCAGTAAAATACTCAGAGGACTGCAGCAGGCAGATTTCACAGACAGACAATTCATCTCAGACGTCACTATCAGACCACTTGCACCTCATCTATATATTGCCCAAAACTTTATTCAGCAGCAAAGACTAACAGAGGAGATACCCCTCATAGCAATTCATTTCCAGGGCCTGACTTGTTACATGAGGCATTTTGATTAAGAAGACGAATGAGTGGATTCCCTGATTTTTTGCGCTCCTGGTACCACTCAGGCAGAGGGGGATTTTTTGGGAACCCTGTGTTAAACTCCTGGAGATGCACTCTGCTTTTTCTCTGTAGATTCTTGAGGCTAAGCCCATCAAAGTCAGTGGAAAGATTTTATTGCTTTTCAGTGTTTCCATTTTTCTAGTACTGCAGCTGCAATCTTTTAATTACAAGTAGACTGCTTCTGATAGGAACTCCAGTTTGCCAAAAGTATATACACTTTCTTAAGTTTAGTTGCTTTGATCTAGAAATGGCATGCGACTTCTCAGCTGTTTAAAGAGTTCAAAATAAAAATACTTTAATCATTCAGCTTTTATTACCTTTTGTTCCAGTTTCTCTTTGGACCAAAGGAAAGCTAAAAAGTTATTTGGCAAATGCCATAACTTTGCCAAAGTGTACACTTCCTGACATTGTGGACAAAGTTAACACCATAAAAGATTGTATAGCCATCTTCTCAAAACAGCTTCTGTGCACTTAGTTTTCCATAATCATGTGTGGAATTGCTATAGACTACAGTGTTTCACTGATGTCTTGCTGAGAGATTGGAGTCACAACATCTGATGAACTTTGATCTTTTACCACAGCCTTAGATTTGATGCAGCACTGCCAAGCTCTCCTGTTCTATCAGTTGCTTCCTTGGCTCACACCTACTTGTCTTCATCCCACCATGGATATGAAGACTGCACAAACATAAGAGTGCACCAACAGCGACAGCAGCAGGACAGATATTCTTTCAGCTAAATCAATGCTCTTGTAATTCCCAGGAGATTCGATCATTAGGAGACCTCAACCACGTGGTAACACATGATTGGAGACGCATGACTTTAGACATGCCTTCATCTTTAGAGTACCTGCAAATCCATAAAGCATGTGAGATGGAGCACAGCCTCTAAGAAGATGCAAGTGGCTTGGGAAATTCATTCTAACAGGAAAACAGTAATCATCCTCAAATTAAAAAAAAAAAATATTGTCACAAGGGATGATATGATTAATGCTCACAAAGGCTACATGCAGCTGTGTAAATTTCCTGGGGGAGATATCTGCTAAATTCAGGGACTGGCTTTACTCTGCACAGCTGGAAGAAAGAGTGGTGGGGCAGCAGGGGTAGGCAGTCAGTCAGGGAAACCTTAAGCAACTCTTTTCTCCTCAATCTTCCATGGAGTCCCAGCAAAACACACAGGGGAATATACTAAAGACATAGGAGAGTGAAATTTATGCAAGGTATGGCAGATCACCCTGACGCACTACATCTTAATTTTTACCTCCCTGAGACAGCAAGAGCAAGGCTAGTCCACAGCTGTAATAGAAAACTACATTAATGAGGCCGGGGTAATCCTTCTTATGCTAACCATACTGCATGTCTCCCACTGACTTCAGTAGGAGAGAAATCAGACCCACAATTTACGGGTGTATTCAGAAAATGTTACGTACCGCAAAACAGGCTCAGTGTATAGTGTTAGATACAGACATGAAGGAGGGAAGCCATCTTCAAACTGCTCTAAGATGGAAAATGCAGCAACATCTCCCGGAATCTTTCTAATCACTCTTTGGAAATATTATCTGGATTTACACTTCTCAGGCTCTGTCCTCCTATAGCCTCACCTGCTTTCCATAACCATGTAAGACAGCTGACTGTCTATGCCTTCCACCATGCAGCATTGTGTAATTGACACAATATAATCCAGCCCGGCTCCATATTTCAGAACTGAGGACTTCTGAACTATTTAGCAGCTCTGGAACTTAAAGACGGGTGTCATAAGCTGTAAGTCATTTTCTGGGTTTACAGATGCTTCCTTTGATATGTTGTAAAACTGCTGGTAATTGAATCCCATAAGGGATTGTTTTCAGAGCAGTCTGTGAATCAAACTCTGTTAACAAATAATGAGTTTCTCATGTTTCCCCCTGTAGGAATGTGATTCTGCAGATCCTAAGGTTTCTCAGCTCTCACCGAAGGTGCAGATGCCAGGCGACGTGGCTCTTCAGACGGGCTGAGCAGTTAGGTAGCATGTGTTTCCAAGTGGATGCACAGCAGTTAACAGAAGCAAAAAGGTGCAGGACTCCAGGTTTGCAAGCGTAACTTGGCAGTCTGTAAGGCAGGTGCTCAAGGCATTTCTTTTTCCTGCCAAGCCTTGCAGACCTGGCTGGAAAGCAGGAATCAGCCCTAAACGGTTACCAGGTCTGCACTCCCTTTGCCTTCTCACCGCCAAACTTTTTCTCTGCTATTTTCCTCTCGTTGCCGCTCAGCTTTGCAGCCTGGCCTGGTCAGTCTCTGCTGCTAACCCAAATTCCACATCCCAGCTGTGCTCTGAAAGAAGAGCAAGAGTGGGGAGAGCACCCTCATGTGGGAATGGGACTTTGTGCTTCTCCAGGCAGTGCTGGCAAACACTCCTTGCACTGAACACTTAGACCCCAGCCAGGGACTGTGTCAAACTTCCCTGACTCTGGTCTTTGCTTCCTGGCTCCCTCCCAGGTCCTCTGAAAGCCTCCCCAGTCAGCTGTAGCCCTCTAAGAAGAGATGGTGCTTGTCCACACCTGGGCGAGTCCTGTTCAGCAGTGCCGGCACAGAACACAACTCAATATATCCAGGGACTTGAACATGGAAGGAGCGGCTCTGACTTTCCCTGGCAAGGTCAACATTTCACAATCTGGCCCTGAAGTCAGAGGAAATTCAGGGAAGGGGAACCATGCTCTGGCATCTGTTTTGTGCCAGGGGAGACATAAACCCATGTCAAACATAGCCCACACAGCTGCAGGGAACACACTGCCATTGACACTTTGACTTTGATTTGAGCGCTTCTGGGTTTCCAGGCTGTTAGTAGAAGAAGCCAATGTGACCAGAGCTACCTGAAGGAGTCTGTTAAAATGCAAAGAAAGCAAACAGGAGCTTTGTACGTGTGCTTGGTTTTTACAGGTCAGTCCTTAAGCTGATGTTTTGGACAGTTTCGACCGAAGCTTCAAAATCTTTGTGGCCAGTTATTTCCCAGACATCTGCCTGTATGGGTCATAATTTGGATAGCTGCCATCTGCCAGAGAGAGCTTCCACCACAGAGATCCTTGTTCTTCAGGCACTGGAAAGCCTCTTGGATTCTGACACAGGACCTAATTCAGATTTTTGCAGTTGTTGAAAAAAACCCTGGTAAGCAGAATGGGAGCTGCAGTGGCAGATGGAAGGAAATCAAATCCCATGTCATCAGCCCTGCCCCTCTTCCATGACACCTCCCCACACAAAGACTTTTGATGAGCTCACACGCATGAGTGTGTGATGTGCACAGCTTTCACTGCAAGGCACATGCATTGGCTCATTACAGTGGAGAAAGCTACCAAAACATGTAAGGAGAATTAACCTCTTGCAACTGTAGTCACATTGTTAACATTAAGAATGAACTAAAGATGTGCATCAGACACTGACCTGGGAAAATCTCCAGTTCCTACCTTTACGCAAACTGTATATGTCTCCAGATCTTTTTAATCACGTCTCTTCAAATAATAGCATCTGCCTTCTACAGAGCAATACCCCACACCTATATACAGCCTTAGAAAGTCAAGCAGCTTCTTTCAGCCATTACATTTCTCTGTTTGACATTGCTGTTTTTAAACTCAACAGCAGCCTACAATTCAAGGGACGTCCCAAACCTCCCAACATAAAGGAAATCATAAAACGCTATGCTGTGTCTAAAAGAATTATAATAGAATCATAGAATCATAGAATCATTAAGGTTGGAAAAGACCTCTAAGATCATCAAGTCCAACCATCAACTAACACCACCATGACTCCTAAACTAGGCCCTGGAGTGCCACGTCTACACCTTTTTTGAACGCCTCCAGGGTTGACTACTCCACCACCTCTCTGGGCAGCCTGTTCCAATGCCTAACCACTCTTTCAGTAAAGAAATTCTTCCTGATGTCTATACACACAAAGCATACGCCCACACATTTGATGCTATGGAGCATCAACAGGGAGGACTGTTGTCCTTTCTCCTCCAGCCTACTGTGGGTGGATGATTTACTCCAGCTTCTCAAGCACATACTCCCCCAGCATCGAGAGTAGGACACTGCACGACAGAGGAGGAGATGCAGGCGTAGGCAGGGGAGCAACAGGACTCTTCCAGATGGTGCATTTCCATCTGCAGAGTAGCAGAGCCCTTCTCCTGCTCCATCATCCCATGTGCCAGACATAGCCAGCTCACATCTGGGGAAAGGAAGGACAGGACTGTAGCCCTGCGCAGCACATGTGCTCAGCATGGATCCATCCATGAGGACATGCAAAACCAGAGCCAGCTACGTGAATCTCACTTTCTGCACGCAAGGTCTGGCAGAGCAGTTGTATTCCTTCACACTCCTGGATTCCCTTGTGTTGTTGTGAACCACATACATGCACGACACAAATAAATTCAACTGACTTGTCTGAAAGATGTTGCCCTTATATGCTGCAAAGTGACCTCATGTCCTTAGATCAAGGGGTTTATTTGAGAAAACATCCCTTGTTTGGCTGTCTTTATATCCTCCAATAAAATATGTCGCACTGTCATATTTCCTCCTCCTGTTTGCCTTTCCATACTAAATAGTTCTGGTCTTTTTAAAGTTTGCCTCATGTGGTTTCTCCTCCCCAGGCACTGGGTAATTTTCATTGCCATACTCTGGACCTTTTCTCTCATACAATAGCCTCCTTTTATCTCTCCTCCAGTGAGATGCAGTCATCTGCCACAAGGTTTTCAGGATATGAGGAGGAAAAAGATTTTTCACATCTTTAATTGTATCAAGTTGGGATTGTAGCAAAGCTGCCTTCTCCCCAAGCATCTGCATCCCCTTATTAAACGTATTGCCTTCATCAGACTGGCAACACTCATCACAGCCAGCCTTGACCTGACCCTCTTCTGAAAGAGGAAGAACGCCTCAGGCTTGTGATCGCTTCTCTGCTTTGCATCGTCTCTGTAAGGGACCATGGGAAATCACATCTGACAACCACAAGGAACGAAGAGGGGAAGTGCAGACCCCAAGGAATGAATCTACGGGAGGGCAGACAGCAGCAGGCTTGTTAAGTATAAAACCTCTCAGAGTTCAAAAAGGTTGGGAGGAAAAGAAGGAAGGGGAAGAGAGCAGGAGGCAGATGGGAGAATATTCCTCGTTGTCCTGTAAGGTGGTCCACCAAAGGGTGGGCTTTGGGTTATTCGAGTGTCACTGGTGAGCAGGTATGGAAAAGGTCAGGCAGGAATCGTATGACAAGGGCACAAGCAAAAACCAACAGAAGGAAGGCTCTCACCAGCCATCTGTGTGGCAGGAGACAGAAAAGGGAAAAAGACCACAAGCAGGATGCTCCTGGGGCTAATTAAGGGAGCCGTTCTGCACAAGGCAGATGCCAATCTTCTTGACTGACAGCCAGGAGGGGAAGATCGTATTGCATGAAACCAAGCTGAACAAGTAAAAAGAGGGAGTGAGATGGGCAGAGAGAAAAATGAATCTCCCCAGCAAACACAGAGCAAGAGGCTCCTCTTCCTGCCAGAGGGCACAGGCTCTCCGGGGAGGTCGCACAGGACTCCCCTTGGAGGTACCACACAGCACAGACTGCTGGGGTCATCCCAGGTTTCTTCTAATCCCAGACTCCCTTATTATCCAGTGCTGATGGACGGGGGAAAATAGACCACTGGTCTGACCCACTCTAAAGCCCACTAAATCCCTGGAGAGATCCCCGCTGGCTTTTCCGGTATTTCAGTTAGATTCCTATAGTTTAAATGAGTATGTGGACAGAAGTGGTAAGAATAAACAAGGCAAAGCAGCCCATACATTGTCTAAAAATGATTACATGCCAGCTGAGAATCTGAGTCAACAGACCAAAGTGTTATGCCCAGTCAAATAAAGCCTCTTTATAAGGCAGTATATGCTTTGTTCAGTTTTTTCCTACAAGCAGATCCAACAAGGGCAGTTGAACAGTTGCTGTGGCAGAGGAGAAGTCTAGGATTGATGAGGCAAGGCAGGAACAGGGTGGCAGCAGGTTTTGCCTGGGCAGGGAATGAAGGGGTCTTCAGACTCACAATCATTTTTGCTTCTCTCTTCAGTTCATTTCTCCCCTGTCTCCCAGCTGGTGACTCAAGGGACCTAGAAAATGGTAGTAGGATGCCAGGTAGAGTCTCATCTCGGTTGTACAGATCAGGAACTTGCCACCTTTCTGTGTGTATCCCCAATTCACAGTGGCGTTTTCTTGCCTCAATGCACACAGTCCAGCTGCCCACCTGATACAAGAAAAGGTGTGTAAACCCAGGTTCCTGTGCAGTTTTTTCAGAATAAAACTGACATTCCTATCCAGAGTGCCTTTGAGCAGGTTAAAAGCGACTGAGGCATTTGATAAGTATGGACACCTCTCATATAGAAATAGACAAAGCTGACACATGAAAATAAACTTTTTAAAATAAAATCCTGCCAGCTATGAGAAGCCACAGTGAGGGTGTATAAACACTGCAGCTACGAGATAGGCTCAAAAGACATTACAGCTCAGATTTCTTCATGATTTTTTTTTTCAGTGTGCTGGACTGAAAAGCTTAGACTAGAAATAACTCCATCTCCTGTTGAAATGCTTAAAAGCTGCCTACTTTTTTCCAGAGGTCTTGTTTCAGCACACAAGCAGAGACTGACAGGGGATGTTCTCAAGTGTTTTGTTTAAAACAGGGAGACGAAACTCCTCTGTGTTCACAAAGGGATGTATTTCAACGCCCTTGGGCTAAGGGAGGTGTTCACCCCTTACTTGGTGGCTGTAGCAGGGCAGGGCAGCTCTCAGATCAGCTTCTGGAGGTTAACCATAAGACATCTTGCAGCTCTGCAGCTCCCAGTTGCCTTGTCCACTTCTCCCTGGTCTGTCCCACAAGCCACACCAGCTGGTTCCAATCCTGCCCCAAAGGAGGGTGGGTGGCAGGCAATTTTAGCACTCTGGGTAGGTTTCCTTCTCTGGAACATGGGACAAAGCAAGACAATGAGTAAATCTTGCCTGAAGATTTGGACACAGAAGTGGGAAAAATTAGTCAATATAAACACTTCTGGACAGGGACAATAGATTCACAGACTATAGAAAGTAACTGACCTTCTAACCAACATATACTATCTTTTACTTGGTGTTGCTGCAATGTACAGCACAACGGGGACCTCTTTCTGCGTGGCACCTCTGGAGGACTCCAGGGGAATACAAGTAGGTAAATACCCATAACAGATCTCACTTCTCACACAGATTAGAGCCAGGGTCAGTTCCTGCCCTGTCTCTGATTTGATTAGTTGGAACAGAGAAATTGTGTTTTTTCTGTGGCAAAGAGTCCTTGTTTGTCTCTTTAAAAGTTTCTACCTTCAGAGTTAAGAAAAAACAAAGCGTAAAATGTCCTAAAAATAATAAATAAATGCCAGTCTTCAGACAAAATGATGGTGTGTCTGAATTTCCAATGCTGATGTCAGCAGCAGTCTCATTAGCTTTTAAAAAATTACAGAGCAATATCATAAAGAATATGCAATGGTGGGCAGAGAATTTAATATTTTACCAGATGCATCTTCTACTCAAGGAATGGATATCTTCTGGAAGTCCTGAAGAACACCCTAGCAAATCTACTCTTGTATGCCATGTTATGGCAAGCGTCTCTGCTTTTTTTCAGGCTCCAATTACTGTTACAGCTTTTCTGATTGTTTACATGAATGTGGGATCTTTGCATCATATGCTTGCTTTCCTATGTGTTGTCCTGCTCCCATAAAAGACAATAGGAAATTGTTCATGGCCACAAGGCTGAGTCCATAGGTAATGATGTTCAAGTAATTTCCTCATCAACAAACTTCATGGAGTATTGAATCTGAAATACAGACCTGAAGACACAAAGACAATATGTCCATATTAAAGTCCTCAGTGATACGGACCAGGATGATAGGGAGAAACAAAGGCATTATGTTCACAATAAGGACCTTGGGAATAACGTGAGTCTGGCAGATTTTTTGCTGTTGTTTTACAGAAATTTTCTATAAGCTTTCAACCCTGTCTCAGCACCTCCTTATAGAACAGTCTTCTCCAAGGTTAAGGCAGTTACCTCACCACACACCTCCAATCTAGACAGCAGAAAACCTACATTTGGAACACCCTGATGACTTCTGCTGAAATATGAATCTTGTATGCATTTTTGTGCAGTAGAAAAACAGCACAGGGGCCTAGGACAGACAATGTAAAAACAGGTGTTAACCGTAATAAATATAGACAGGTTTACCATTATTTATTTATTTCCTGGTCTGAAAGAAGAAAACCGGCTTTGCAGGGAAATTACCTGGTTTTAAAGAAATCACTAAAAGGTTACTGCTACAGTTTGGTTCTAGGATCCTTTGAAGAGCAGTTCATACTAAAAAAAATACTGCATATATTTGAGCCAAGACTTCGTACTCTCAGACTTGATCAGTCCTGTTATCCTGGGATGAAAGGAGAACAGCTGAGCAGGTTTTTACAAGACTGAAGGCTCAACAAAAAACAACCTGACAAAGGAATCCAGTCTCCCTGCAACTGCTAAAATGATAAAAAGAGATAAAAATCATAAAGCTTGTGAAAGAGCATAGGAGATATTCAGCCAGGTCTTGCTCTTCCCTTGTTTCACATAAAAGACTGTAAGCATTCGAATGTGTGGGTGAAAACTACTGATATTATCTTTCTTCTTGATAGTGTTACCTTCCCAGTATCATGTTGCAAGTAAGAGTGGCTTCAGGCAGAGATTGTGGAAAAGGTATTGAAATCAGGTACCTTTTGGATGAAAGAAGTGTCTCCTGCCAGCTCCAGAGACAACAGGTCCACCAGTGAAAGTGCCACAGGTATATTAAGTCTCACATTTTCAGCCTATGGAGATGATTGTTGTATTTAAAACCACCTGTGAGGAGTTATCAGAGGTACATCTGTCCTCCACAGACAGATGACTGTCTACCTACAACCACCACCTTCACCCAAGTGATATGATGAAGCCTCCAGCATTGCTGAGAAATATTAATATGAGGCAAACTGCCTGAAAGGGGGAAAAAAAAAAAAAAAAACCACATTATTTTTGAAAGTTTAGGATCCTGTTCATATTATACAATGTTTTACTGTATTTGGATATAACAAATGTGTAAATAATGATCTTTCTCCAGAATAAGGAAGTGAAATCATACCTGTTAATTTTAAATATCATTTGTCACAGTTTTGGCATGATCATACACTGGCCCCAGTCAAGCTAGCTTTCTGCTAAGGTCTATTTATTAACAGATATTAAACAGAAAATTTATCAGGATACATGACTTGGAAGACAAAATTAGCACCTCACAGAACTTTTTTATGACTGCTGCTGTTCTGTGAAACATACAGAAAACTTTTACGTATCTACCCTTTGAGGAATCAGGATTTTAAGCATGTGATAGAAAATAAGCTTTGACTGGATTATGTTGAGACATTAAAAAAAATATATGTTGAGCACAGCACTGTGGGAGGGAGTCCCTGAAAGTTTTGACTGACGACATCTGTTTGAAGTGATAATTTGTCTCCCTCAGTGACCAAAGTGATCACAAGAGAAGTGGAAGGAGATATTGGTACTCTGGAGTCTCAAGACTGCTACAACATGAAACTGAATGATTTTACAAATTTTTCCCAGATTTTACTGTGGAAGAACACAGCACTCTATACTTACGTAAGGAATGTGTCTTATCTAGATTAATAGTCCTAGTGGAATTTCTTCTTGTCTAGTGCATCTATTTTTCCATGTTTCTGCATATAACCACAACCAGACAGGAGAGTAGTAACACTACAACTTCAGCAATATCATTCTTCCTTGCTTTAGCACTTGAACCTCAGCTTTCCTGAAGACCAACCAAGCTGCAACAGGTGCTAAGAGTTTGCCAATGATCAAATACTTTTCTTGTTCTCCACGTGCGAGTCAAAGAGACAACATAGTTGTCTTTAACCAGCATTGCATGACATTCACTAACACCACACCCTCCCAGGTAGCCATCAGACAGCAGCTGAGGGTTTGCACTGTTGTTGGCTCCACAGATCAGTGGTTCCACAAGAGGCATTTTCTCAGGTTATTGAGATGAAATTTTACGTCTAGAAGGTCACTGTGGTTGTAGTGGTAACGGTGGTGCTATTATTACTCTTCACAGTGCACTATATGAATATTGCGCTAGCAAGAACATGTCTTAGCCCCATGCACAGCCACAGAGCACCGGAGTAGGCTTCATGACTGAGAGGGTTTTGAAAGCATCAGAATATGCCATGGGCTGCCTGGAGTGGGGTGTTGCTGATTTGCAAAGGTTGTAGCCCTGAGTACATTAAATCTTTTGGAATTATCCTCTTAATTCATAATCTGAGATGCTATGTAAGTCTCAATCCTAGGAGTTTATGTAAACTCTGCTGGTAGTACATGGTGTACAGCAAGTTGGTTTAAGAAGAACAAATAATGCCCCTAGCTAAGAACAGAAAAATAAATCTAGATTAAGTTTAGATAAACTGATGTCAGAGAAGCGGTCCATAAATTAACATGAATTTGGGACTCATTCCCTTGAATCCCTTGAATTTGGGATTGATTTTTCAGCTGAATTTTTCCTTCCCCCCAGTGAAGTCTTTTTGTTAACGTATGTATGCAAACTAATTGACCTAATGAAACTGGTTGGTTTGTAGAATTTTAATACAAGAGAGGGAGGCCACTCTTCCAGGTCATTGGATGTAGAGGGTCAATAGCAACAAAAATTATTTGAGCTTCACCTACTAGAATTAATTTCAGATTGTTCCATAATCGCTCTTACAAAGCAGCTCCTACAAAGTTAGGGCTAGTCTAGCAACTCAGCGATGTCTCCCGAGTTTTTATTTAATTTATTGGAAATTCAAGGATGTCTGATAAAACACATGACTTAAAGAAAACTTCTAAATCCCTAATATTTAACTGAAGCAGTGAAGGTCCCCTACATCATAAGAACCTTAGGGAAATCAAAAAGTGCTAGTCAGACTCAGGTATTGATTAGCCCCAATCTTTCTGTGCATTTATTAAGGATGGGGAACTGAAGATGTTGCTTCCTCCAGGGATAAGGGCAGGAAGAAAGTGAACTCTTTAGAAAACAACATGAGATCAAGAGAGAGCTGTCAGAGCCCTTGTGGACACTAACAGGGTTTCATGTCCCTGACCAGCCTCCCTCACTCCTGCCCATTTCCCAGGGCCCCACTTCAGCCCAGCCCGGGCCCTCAGGCCCTGCTCGCCATGCTCGGGGGCTGTGGGACATCTCCCTGACCCTTAGGGAGCCGCCCTTGCTGCACCATGGCAATGACATTTTGCTTGTCCCAGTTCACGTCATGCTAAGAACTCAGCTGGGTCTCCACGCAGAGCCCCTACCACTTGCCTCCCTGTTAGTGGAGGTGCCACCTGGTCCCACATGGCAGGAGCCTTTCAGGGGTCTCAGGTCTCCCGCTGGGAGATCAGGGTGGGGGGCACGCGGGATTAGGTGATGAGATTGGCACCATTAGGTTGGAGCTAAGGTCCAATCCTCCTTCTAGAAGCGCCCTTGGAGAGAGACTGGTCTTGGTTATATACTGGTGTCTGTCCTTCAGCGCTGTAGATGTTCTCCTGCCCCACGACGCTGCGCACCAGGCACAGCCATCCGCACATCTCCAGCAGCAGCACGTGAGGGTTCTCCATAACTCAGCTCAGAAACATTACCTGTGTTTCCTTTGAAATTCCCAGGCACTTTTTGTAATGTGTCTTGGAAGCAATGAGACTTTAGTAATTAAGAACAATTTGGACATTAGGCTTCCCAGTGGGCCACAAAACATTCATTAACAACTGCAACCATTAACTCACTTTTGAGTTTGGAAGTAGAGAAGAAAAATGAGATCCCAGCCTCAAGCCCAGATCCCGCACACCTTGTATGTAAAGTGAGGGTTCCTGCTGAAATCAGGTAACACTAAAGCTGATGGTGTAGCAATAGTCTCTGGCTTGATGTCATCTGTTTGCGTGAGTGGTTTGCAGTGTCCTGGACCGGTAACCTTCTGATTTCAGTGAGGCTTATAGAGATGATGGACTCCATGCACCTGGAACGGCTTGCAAGACCCAGGCTGGCATCAGCAGCTCACTCCTGTACGTGCCTTTATGTCCTTCTAAAAAGCTTGTTCAAACACAGTTCATGTGCCTGGATGGACGTCAGCGGTAGCTGGAAAACTAAGCCCCTTAGCGACAGGTCATATATTTTTCCGCAATATATAAAATGACCAATACCTTCTGACAGGGTGACTGCGGTCATACAGCGTGCCCCGATTATCCAGGAAGAAAAACACGGGGGAATGATCCCGTTTCGATTTCTCCGGCCGCACGGAGACCCTCGGAGCGGGGAGCTGCAGCGGTCGGAGGCGCTCACCAGGGGGCTGTCCTGCGCTGAACGAAGGCAAAGCCCGGCTGCAGAGGCGGCGCAGCCCCGCTCCCAGCCATCGCCATCGCTCCCCTGTGAAAAGAACGACAAAAAAGTGCATTATAATATTGCCTAAAAAATTCTTTTTAGCGGTTGCCAAAGAAGCATAGCCAGATATGTATTCAGACACTACTTGAGTACGATGTTCCAGCTACTTCCACACAAATCATAGAATCACAGAATCACAAAATAATTTGGGTTGGAAGGGACCCTTAGAGGTCATCGAGTTCCAACCCCCCTGCAGTGAGTAGGGACATCTTCAACCCGATCAGGTTGCTCAGAGCCCCAACCAACCTGACCTTGAATGTTTCCAGGGATGGGGCATCTACCAGCTCTATGGGCAACCTGTTCCTGTGTGTCACCACCCTCGTAAAAATTTTCTTCCTTATATCCAGCCGAAATCTACCCTCTTTCAAGTGAAAACCATTGCCCCTTGTCCTGTCACTACAGGCCCTGGTAGGAAGTCTCTCTCCATCTCTCTTTATAAGCCCCCTTTATGTATTGAAAGGCTGCAATAAGGTCTCCCCGCAGCCTTCTCTTCTCCAGGTTGAACAACCCCAACTCTCTCAGCCTGTCTTCATAGGAGAGGTGCTCCAGCCCTCGGATCGTCTTCGTGGCCCTCCTCTGGACCCACTCCAACAGGTCCATGTCTTTCCTGTGCTGAGGACCCCAGAGCTGGATGCAAATTCCTACAAGGGTTTTATGTAATCCACTAAGCAGATTTTCAGGGGAACTGAAGTTTTCCCAATCACTTTAATTAGATGACAAATCTGCCTTCAGAGAGGTTTACGCTCTCACTTCCCCTATGGCGGTGGTCCATTAATCTTCCCAATGCCACAGAAAGATTATATGTATAATTCTGTGTCTTTTTAATTTTCACTGTGGAGTTCTTGCGAAGTTTAAGAGGCTGCATGGCATATCCTGGGGACAAAGGTCTTGAGTGATTTTGGCAGAGCATCGGTTTTACTGCAAGTGTTTATGTAAACCATTTCAAGCCTTAAAAATTCCCAGCTGGCACTACAGGCAACAGCCATGATAACAAAAGGGATCCATGAGATCCACAGCCTGATTGAGAATTCTTTCTTGTATTGTGCACGGAGCCAAGTCACCTCAAGCCAAATGAAACAGAAGCACACATTTGAAATGGAAGAACATTAATAATGAGGGTATGCTTCTTTGGAAAGAGGTTTAAGGATTTCCACCAATAGCCAAAAAGGAAAGAAAGACCTGAAAGGAGTTCTCCACAGACATGCCATCTTCTACAGGACAAACCTAACCAGCACAAGGCATTTTTAGAGATAACTGCAGAGCAACACATGTCTAGATTGGAGGACATTTGCACAGTGTTTTTGAATGTGGGTTCTCCACCATCTCCACTTTTTCTTCTTTTCTGCCTATTCTCCCTTGGGCCTGAATGTTTGTCTTCTTTAATATTACAGTTTCTTTACTCTGAAAAGCAGCCATACTGTTGGAGGAATATTTCTGTGTAAGGTAAAATACAACAAAGACAGCATGTTGTTCCCATATTTCACAAAGACATCACTTTGCCAGCAGGGATGTGGGCGCTGGACCACAGCTATTTTTGTTTAGTGCCCAGACTTAGAGCTATGAACCTCTGCTCCACGGCTCGCTGCTTAGGGGCAGGATTTGTAACGACTCTGCACCTCATTTCACAGGTCGTGGTTTCAGACTGGTTGAATGTGGGATTTTCAAGGAGTGAGGGTAAAACTGTCCCTTTCTCTTACGCTTCACATTTTTGAAGTTAACTGGAAGAAAGCTTTTCAGTTTCTTCAAGAGCCTTGTTTAATATTTTGTGACAGAAAACTGCAGCTGGGAGTGAAAAACCCGCTCATTGTTGATAAGAAAAAATGCTGCAACTCCAAGGATAACAGCTTGGTGAGTTTCACGCTGCAGAAAGCTGCTGTTCAGAGAAAGTAGACAGCCTGCCCTGCTCTGGAAAACTGAGGGGCAAGCACTTGCAAAGTGGCAGAAATGGCTAATGCAATTACTGATCCTCCCCACATTCCTTCATCCCACCCCAGGTCTCCACCTCTCCTCCCCATCCCACTGTCTTCTCATGGCCCATCACACCCCACCACTTCCTGGGAACCAGGATCACCTCCAAACCACATTACAGACACCCAGAGCACCCCTTCAGAGCCTGACAAAAACCCAGCCACATTGTGCCACTTGCACATAAGACAGAGAAAGCTGCCCCTGCCTCATCTGTTGGGGACTGAATGTCTCTCAACAGTCATGCTCCTGAAGATGCTTTTTAAATAAAAGCATTTGTGGTGGTGCTACTCCTGCTAAGGTGGAGCTGGGCGCTTTTCATTGTGGGCCCTTTTTCTGTGCCCTTTTCACTGGGAAGACCAGCTTTAGCTGGAAGAAAACAATGAGAAATCATGTCCACAGCTGAAAATCTTGCTCATTTTTTTTTGTCAGAGAAGACAGATAATAAACACCTTCCACTGCAGACATGTAGGAATGGCAGAAAAACTGTTTTTCTCAAGAGGATGCTTGATCATGTGATGGTACTGCCAGGGATGTGGAAGAGAGGAAAGCATCCAGCTGACACCGATGGCCTCTTCAGACTGGCTCTGGAGACCTGCAGCTAACCCTGCTGCCTCTCTGGGCAGCTAGCTTGGCTCCTGGACATCTGAAAGGCAACTCAATAGCCAAAGAGGCAGTATGGGGCCAAACAAAATGTGTTGCTGCTCTTTCTGTGGCTGTGATCAACCCACTGAACCTCCAAGCTAAAGGCAGGAGACCACCCTTCCTGGAGAGAGGAAGGTGAAAGGCTGCAATGATCAAGTAGCTGGTGTTAATAAAATGCTCTGTACATGCAAAAGCTCACTAGGATGCATTGAAAAAAAGTCCTTTATTTGGAAAACTTACTTTTCCAAAAGAACTTCTAAGTGCTGGGAAGTGCAGGAGTTTGCCTCAGAGCCGTCACTAGAAGTGGTTTCATTGCCCATCAGCTCACTCATCAGAGATGGAGCGTGGAGCCAGAGGCAGCAGACCCCCAGAGCAGTGCATTGCTGGGGATGCCTTGGGCAGGCAGATGATGCTTGCTCACAGCCAGGTTGTCTCTCTTTCTCCCAGCCAGGAGGAATGACAGGGCTTATAGCTCCTGGGATGCTCTTTGAGTGCAAGCCGGAAAAATCTGTCTCTGCCTCATTCAGCAGGATTTAATGAAATAAACGAAATAATGCATTTTGATTATGAACACTGATAAATTAGTTCAGAAAATGGATCATCCAATCATGGTATTAAGATGCAGAGCGCTCTGTCATTTGTAAGCAGCGAGGGTTATAAAGCAGGTAAATAAGAAAAGAGCTCTATGCAGAAATCAATGGGAGTTTACATCCTAAATCAATATTCCTTTATGTTCCCAAGCAGCAGTACTTGCCTACACACAGGCTAAGAAATTACTTGCAATAACATGCTGATGTACCAAAATTATAAAACTTATCCAGAAAAAGCATTCCAAATTAGGCAGATGCAAAATGTTCAGGAATGCTGTTCCAAAATTTGCAGGGATTGAATCCCTTTGTTAGCCTTCAAAAATAACATGAGTCACTAGCAAATTTACACCACTGACTCAGAAGAAACAAATGACATTTTCTGATAAAAGATAAGCTGTCAGCTTGAGGGAATAAAAGTGCAAAAATGTATATACAAGGTTTAGCACTTTCTTCTGGTTTCTTATCTCATGAATGGCTTGATATTAACAGAGTGTTCCTCTGAGGTTAAGCCCGTATCTAAAACTCTACTACAGGAACATTATTTCTTAGCTTTTGTTGTAAGTTCCCATGGAGACCCAGAACCAATTGTCATGAAAAATAGAGTTTTAAGCAGAGCCTGAACCTGTGTTGACAGCCGTCTTTCCAGAAAAGTTGATTACTGGCATAGCTCTTCTCCTGTCTCTCTGCTGCTGCTTTCATGTTCAGAGGCAGCTGCAAATACATCAATATCACCTGTGGAAATGCTACACACACATAAAATCACATTTATTGGAATTATTTGCAGCATATACTGTTACTGTAGAGTCTGAGATCCCTTAGGCAGGTTACTTTGTTCACTTTCCTTTAGGCAATGAAAATTCTTCCTTAATAAAATGCTTCATGTTAATTTTAGAACTACTGCATGATGAGGCTTTACCTGCACGGACAGACGGACAGAGAGCAGCACTGATCCAGGGCAGGAACAGAGTCCTCTCAGATGGTGCGCCTGCTGACTTGGTGATGAATCCCAAATTGGCTGTTCAGTCTGCGTTCACTTCTCTTGACTCTACTACTGCAAGCGAACCAAGCTCAGAAGACCACACAGCGTGGTGTCCCAACCAGCGTGGCTACATGCAAGTCACAGCTCTTGATATGCTCCTTCAGCTGAGGCAAATTTTGAATTTTAATGAAAAGTTTCTTACAACTAATACGATTCATATTAAATGACTGGCTGTTAACAAGGTTTGTGCAGCTCTGAAGGTAGTTTTGGATCTTTGTTCTGTAACAGCACATATGGCCTGTCATGTTACAGCAAACAAATTAAGGGGTGAGCTAGGAACCATTGAATGAGATTTAAGGTCTATCATACATCAGTTAAATGCCATGTCACAAGGCTTACTGGAAATGGAGAAAACCTTAAGAGGTATTCAAGTAATGGTGAAGGACAGACCCATCCTGAAAAATGCAAACATCAGAGGGTAAGCTGAGCTATGGAAGTCACAGAGAGAACTGAAGACTGATTTGCTACTACCTGAGTTACTAAGAGAAGATATAATGCAGACTGCCAGTAACGGTAACTTGAATGCCAGCCCAAAGCCCTGGTGTTGGATATTGGAAGATCTTCTTAGGATGATGCTGAGTAAAGATTCTCCCATGGGAATTGTTCTTCCACCAACTCTATCTTCTGTGCATGTAAGTAAGAAGCAACAGCAGCTAAGGATATGGTTGTTACTCATGGTTAGATACAGCTTTTCAGGACTGAAGTGGCAATTTTTCCCTTTGTACTAGGCTACCATTTTCCCAAACAGGCCTTCTTTCTATGCTCCTGAGGACAGTTTCTGGAACTGAAGGTTGCATCCAGCTTTCTGAAAGTCGTCAATTAAAAAAAAAAAAAAATCTGCCAGAAATACCAGTGCTGGTACAGCAAGAATCAATATTTAAAGGAGGGGAGGGAAATCCCACCATTTTAAAAACTTGAAGGAAAGAAATAAATCTATTTCTTCTGGCTTGCTGGAATTCAGTGTTACTTACCAACTAGTGGACTCATGGTTTTTCTCCCCGTCTACGCAGTGACCTTGGCTTTGATTATTCCTTGTGCATTCGTAACTAATACTATGCCAACAACAGTGCACCACTTTAGTTCAAACAACAGTACTTAATGTACTGCCTGAAAACCTAGTTTTCTGCAGAGGTGAAGTTGCCTAATATTGGGGTGAGGCTTATATTTTATTAATGAGTCTGTTAGTGCCAATGTAGCTTATTTTTGTAGCAAGAAAATAATTTTAACTTGAATTTTCTTGTTTCAGGACCAGGGCAACGGAATCCCTCTGTTGTTCCACAATGTGCATTTGATAAGGATTGTTTGGCTTACAGAAAACACAGCCTACCAGGAATGCAAAAATCCACATTTTGTCTTTTTCAACCATAGGTGCTTGCTTTTATACGTGGCACAGAGAGACAGAAACTGCAATAATGACGATTTTTTCTTCTGGTGCTTTTTACACTAAAGCATCATTAACTCTTTACAAATATATGGCTCATAATTCCAGTCCTGTGACTGAATGTTGTATTTCCTGTCTAACTCAATTAGTGTATTTATCCTTTCTAACTCCTGCTGGCACCTGAGTAGAAATGTGATGACACTGAGCATACCTGGCGGAGTAGAATCATCTGCCACTGCCAGGCAGGACTGCAACATGGAAAGTTCCAGTGGAGAGATCCTGGGTGTAATAGCAGTTGTGTCACGGTTTAGAAAAAGCTCAGAAAAGGAAAGGAATTTTCTTTTTCTTGACAATTTTTTTCTTTTTATATGCATTCTCTTTTTCGTGTGAAGTTTGCCTTGTAAATAGTGGGTATAAATTAATCTTGCTTGTTGAAGTGCATTCCTGCTGAAAGGGCCGCATCCATCTTTTAATTCTGCACCAAAAATTCTGCACTGACACATGCTGGAGATTTGCAGTGCTGAGTCTCTCAACCATAAAGCCAGCAGATACCACCTTACCCTCAAAACCAAGATAAGGTGAAGGGAACACGTGTGGGTTGGAAAATAGGGAAGGAGGTTTAGAAGGACATGAGGAGTGAGGGACATGATTAGAAGGAAGCTCCCTTACTCCCGATTTCTCAGTCTCATAAGAACCTCTTACAGCAACGGTGCTAATATTGCCTATTTAAAACATGCAAGAAACTGATAGGTAAGAATTATACTGACAGTATCATCAGATGCTAACCAGAGGGTTAAATGAGCTCTGCAGGAGGAACTAGCATGCTTGTGCCTCAGAGAACATGAGGTTTAGAGAGCACTGCCGTGCCCCAAGCCACCATGCACAGATCTGCAGAGTGGGTATTTTACGTCAGTGAATGACGGAAATTTTGACAGTCAGGCTACCACTGATGAGTGTCAGGTTTTTATTGCCTGACAGGCAAGCAAACCCCAGGCACAACAGTACTGCTCTCCAGACTCTGAGGAACACCACCTATTTAGCACAGGCATCCTGAGCTCCTTCTTAACACTGTCATCAGCCTACATCTGATGTGTGTAAGCAGAGGGGACCAAGCCGTCGAGTGTTTTGCCATTCCACATAGAATACTGTGGTTTTCATTTGCACTTTCTCATTTTAACCTCATTCAGGTCCCCAGACATTCATGTTTTTTCTTGCTTCCTTTATGAAACAGATAAAGTTGGGCAGTAAGTGGCTGCAGGCAGCCTTGCCAAGTCCCCAGAAGTTTGTCTGTTACGTCTGGTTATGCTTCAAAGATGGTTTTTCTTTTCCTCTGAAGTGCCTTCCTAAATCAGCTTTGGACTCTGTGTCTAGTCTCTGTGTTATCTGTAGTAATAAACAGGAGACCTTTGGACACCTCTCAAAGCGTTTAAAGAGCACTGCAGTACAATTTACAAAGACCACAAACAACTAATTAGATCTATCATCTAAAATAAAAAAAAGCATTTGTTTACTAAATCTGGTTTTGCAGATTTTCTAACATGCTGGGTTTTGTATTACTTGTGTCCTAAAGCACTACAGTTAGTACATTACTGCATTCTTCCTTGCTAGAAGTCA
>WAAD01012205.1:8872-30926 GCA_013389945.1 Fregata magnificens | reverse complement strand
AAGTATAATAATTTAAGTCTTCATTTCTATCTCAAGTTCCATGGAGATCCTGTAAACTGCACATGGAAGGTCACTACCCTTTCTTGGCAGTGAAGTGAAAAATTTCCCATCAGTCTACCTACGGGATCCATTTGGCTTAATTCTGTGACATTACCTGGAAATCAATAAAAGTGACTTCCCAAAGCTTTGAAAGATCATTTGCAGAGCTGGGTATGAGGAGCGCATCGTATCTCTGCAAGCTGCTCACATGTTCACAGTGGTAGGAGTAACTTGCAGGTGCATATATTCTGGTTGCATTAAACGTCGCTTGTATGGAGTGATTGTAAAGAAGTTGCAGTCTGTGTAAACTGAACCAGTTCTGAACAGACAGCTGGTAATAGCTGGTTGTTAGTAAGAATCTGAAAATATTGTATGGGAAAAAACATTAATACGAAAGCAAGTCTAACTAAGAGCTGGAACTATTAAATTCACATGTTGAACAATCTTAGAAGGCACACTGGTATTACCAGAGTTTCATCCATTTATATCAGTGTGAGCTCTAGCTCCTTCTATTGAGCCTGGAAAATTATTTGAGTTTCTTCATTGTTGCAGCTGAAGGATTCTGCTGCTCTCCCACACACTAAGAGGAAAGGTGAGGAATTTTTCTTAAATGACTGAGGAAAATCTATATGCAACATTGGTATTGTACTTCCATCCAAGATATAGAAAATTATTTATCAAGAAATGCTGTTTTCTTGGATCGCCAAGAAGCAAACATAAAGTAGGTCACAGTCCGATGCTTGAGCAGCCCACACTATCAGTTCTTGCAGCAAAATTCTCAGACAAAAATGTAGCTAATTAGCAAGGTTTAGCAAAAATTGCAGACATGGGAAGATTCTATGCAAAGGAGATGACCTGAACTTTTCTCCATAAAAGTCCAGAAAAGTCAACATAGAAGAAGAAAAAGAAGAAATGCCATAATAAAACAAGGCAGGCAAATGACAAACCTATTAAATACAGGTGTCTAGATTACACAATCAACAGTTCTATCACACTATTTTTGCTTACACAAATTCTCCTAAAACAAACTTCACAAGCCACTGCATAACAATGGATATTAACGTGATTATCTAATATTTTATCATATAAACTTACCTGATAACAAGTCCCTTTAGATTGCCAATGTCACCAAACTTCAGAGAAAGCCTAGTAAAGAGTAAAAAGCAAGTAACATCAGGCTAAATAAAAACTTCAGAAATCTTAAGAGAAAAAAGCAGCACAAAAGATTAAGCATAGTTATACATGGAGTCTTTTTCTCAGCACACCTTTGAAGTCAGTGGGGAAAAAACCTAAAAGGATTAAATCTTCCTCCAGTGAAATCCAGTAGTTCAGCTGTTAGTTTGAAGGAGGCCTAGACTATCCAGAAAGAACAGAACTGCATGCTCAACTTTCAACACAATTCAATTCCACTGCTTCCAACATTGGCTGACAATTAGGTTCATTTAACCTGTGTTCTCCTTCTCAGGCCATGATATCTTAGTCATGAATCACCTCTGTATGTCATTAGAAAGCCACATTATTCTCATCTTTTTAGATACTAGAGCATAACAAATGCAGATGACATTTCAGTTCGAACTTCACACATGTACATCATTAGAGCAATATAAATACACTGACTGTGAGGCCGCTTTACAAAGCTTATCTGTGGTGAGCATGGGTACCTGAAGTTTACTAAAGTGAAAGGCCCTAACAGGTTAATTTTAAACGAATGCATACTCTACCATCCTTCTACCATCTCTGGAATTAATGCATGGTAGCACTGCATGATTAAGTGGTATACATTTTTTTGGCTTAACAATAATATTTTGCCCCTTAAAACCTGCATAATAGATTCTCCCTGTTGACGTAACATTTTCAGACTAAGCTAGAGACAAAACACAGTGAAACCATGCAGCATCTGGAAGACTTCTGCGCTTAAAGCTGAAGAAAGTAAAAAAACCCAGCTAGCTCTATGATTTCATATGACATTTAGACTTCTTCTTGTATCTTGACTAACATTGGTCCAATAAGCCAGGACACTGAAACTAGACTATCCCTTGCTCTACTACAAAGGGAAATCATAGACAGTTGAGGATCAGACACAGGCAAATACAGGATTAAACTCAGTGGCCTGATCCAGAAGTTGGTGCATAAAAAACCCCCCACAGGTTGGATTATTATATTTGTATAGCAAACACATATACGTTCAGTGCCAAATAATTTTTTCCTGGCTCCAGCTACTTTGCATTGATCAGACAGTCTAAAGTAGCTTGAAAACTGACCTAAAAGCCACAACAGAGTATTGTCTTAACAAAGAAGGCTGGACAAGGGAGAAGTTTAAGGGACTTTTCTGGGGTGAGGAAAACTGGACAATGCATCACCTGAGCACTCAGCCATCAACTGGCATAATTTAGGTCAGTCCTTAAACCTGAGATTACAGAGCAACATTCAAGCCAGCTTTTCCCTTTCTTCTCTGCTACAGTCAAATGCAGTTTGACTGAAAGTCTAACCCAAGACTTGTATTTGGCAATTACGCTGCATCTAATCCTGACTCATCAGCCCAGATTATCCATTTTCCTATCTGTAGAGCATGATTTCTATGTATTGTAAGAAAGCAAAATGATTGGGAAGGTGGTAGCATTTTCCTCTCTCTCTCCACAGAAAAGAGAAGAAAAGGCTCAGTAGTCACAGTATGTCTTTTGACCCCAGCAAAAAAATGCCAGCTTCAGCTTCAAACTAAGCATCAAGGTCCTGCTTGTCTTTAGCAGCTGTGTCCCTAGTTTAAGGCTACTCAGAAAGCTATGAGAGAAACAATGAGAAAGATCAGAAGACATGGCAGACGAGATGGCTCTGAACCCACAGACTTTGAGATCAAACCTCAGATATGGTGAAACACTGATAAAAGGCATGTCAAGGGCATGCTGTAGAGTTGTTCTGCTTCCTGACTCTTTTTGCAGCTTTTTAAATGAATAATGTGTTCTATAAATTCCCAAATATCTTCCAACATAATGCATCAAGCAGAATATACAGCCCTGTGGTGGGTTGACCCCAGCCAGCAGCTAAGACCCATGCAGCCACTCACTCACTCACCTTCCAGCCCACAGCGCGACAGGAGACAGAACAGGGTCAAGATAGAGTTTAATAAGGGAAGGAAAATGGGTAAAAAACCCACCAAAGTTTTGCAAGGGCAATCACTGACCATTTCCCATGAGCAGACCGATGCCCAATGAATCTCTGAGCAACGGCCACCCTGGAAGACACAGCCCCTACCCACTTCTTCTTCCTCTACACCAGTTTTTATTGCTGAGCATGACACTGTATGGCAGGGAATATAACTTTGGCCAACTCAAGTCAGCTGTCCAGGCATTGTCCACTCCCAGCCTCTTGCCAACCACAATCTACTTGCTGCGGGGGGCAGAGTGACAAACAGAGAAGGCCTGGACGCTGTGCAAGTGCTGCTCAGTAAGAGCCAAAACACTGGTGTGTTATCAACACTGTTTTAGACACAAATCCAAAACACAAGAGAATTATCTCCCTCCCAGCCATAGCCAGGACAAGGCCTAATTTCTTAGAACTCTGTATTTACAGAATGAAGCATCCACTACTGTAACTTCAGTTAGCATCCACTCTGTAACTACAGAGATACCTGTGACAGATAGGTAGACAGAGTAGCCTGCTCAAATCTATCAGTCTCCAAACAGCAGCTCCAGTAGGAGTTTGCAGTCCACCACTGCACTGTCTTTCTGATTTTTCAGGCTTTATGAAGAACTATAAAACTATACTTCATGTTTTGAAACCCTTACTTTTGCATGAGTATATTTTCTATTAGGTTACAATCATTACTAATAAGACTAAGATTATCTCTGAATTGCAGACCAGAACAAAAGAAGGAATGTTTGTTAAGTTATTACTTTTTATTTTAAAAATAATATTATTCTTTTCTCTACCTCTGCCTTTCAAAACATAGCCCTGGATCAGTTCACACGCTGATGATGTAAAACTCAGACTGCCTTCTTGAATACTATGATACCATGGGCAGAAAATCTGGCTTCTTTTTCAACTATGCTTTTTGGTTTTTTATAACCTCACTAAAATTTCTGCACAACTTGGGTTATCCTTCACAGATGTATAACCAGAGATAACACTTACTTTTTGTGGAAACCTCTTTAGAGGTACAGGTGAAATGTTGTATAGGACCTAAATGAAACTGCTGGTTTTGGCCATGTTATTTTTATCCTTGTGTGTCATTACAGATTTAAACTCTATTTATGAGGTAGACTCAATGCTCACGTTCAGCACGTGCCCAGTTAGGTATCCGCCTCCCAATTTTTAGACTGTTGTTGCCTACAGGAGTGGAATCAACAACCTGGTATTAGACATGAAGCCAGCCAGCACACTACATGGAGGGAGAGAAGTGATCGGGCACACTACAAAGGAAATCAAAAAACCTACATGCCTTTCTAGTATGGCCATGGGATTGGAGGATTTTGTTTCCAGTTAGGACAATATATAGCTCACACTCAGGTTTAGCAGGAGCAAAGCACTGTGCTGTTCATGCCGAAGAAATTCCTAACAGACTGGGACGCACAGTTCAGGTTTTCAGAGACTCTTCAGGTCACAGGCAAACCTGTAGTGAATTCACTCTTTGGCTTCAGCAACTCATGGATCACACCCTGGGACTTGGGGCTACCTAAACTCTGTTTTTAAATACACATCTGCATCTTGTACCAATGGTTTACATTACTGCTGACACATATCCTATGAAAGGATAAGTAGTCACGCATGGCCAGCCCCTAAGCCCCCATATTCAGCATAGGATCCAATATTCAATCTCCCAAGCAGCTACGTAAAACAGCTGGAGACTAAAGAGGTCAACAGCTTCAGCCTCACAGGCAATAAGAGCAAAACTGGCTGGCCACAAGGACTGACTACGCTACTGCAACAGATGAAGACAGCTGTGTACATCCATGTGCCCCATGAAAGACTGGTCTGAAAGTATATAACCCATGCTGCCCTGCTGCTTACAACGTCAGGACGTTATAGGAAGGAGCTTGCCCCTGGGACTCTACACCACGTAATACAAGGTCTGTTTCCTTCAGTATGTATTTACTGGACTTGTTATCTGGTACTAGTTCCATTGGCAGAGTAGAATGCCACCTTACATTGCACTGTCTTCACTGCAGTTTGAATCTCCAACATCCACTGTTGCATGGACACCAAATGTCTTCTCCGTCAAATCCAGCTGCGTGTGATTTTCAAACTTAATCATGATCCTCTTGGCCCAGAAGAGAATGCAGGGGATGCCATTAACCGTGATGTTGAGAGGGCTGTGGGTGAATGGCCTCCAGGATGCTCCTTCCCACTGCCCTTTCCTGCTCAAGTTGTAGCTGACAACCTGATTGACCACATAAAAGATCAGTATCAGAAGATGCATATTTCAGGAGTTACTCTCCATCCTACCAGAATAAATGAGGCCAGCAATTGGAGAGCATCTGTGGAGCCAGTTCTCAGCCGCAGCAGTACTGAACTGAGGAAGCAGAGAAATCTCTGGCTAACCCCTTCCCACCACGGGAATGGCACCATACAGACCTCTAGCTCCAGCACAACTGGCCAGAGAGCCAATATAAGTTGTATTTGTTCTACTAGGGTAGTATCACTGGGGCAAACCACATTCTTAGCATGCTCCCATCTCACCGTAGAGCTGTCCAATATAAAAAATTCAAGCAAAGCTAGAATCACAAGGTGCTCACCCCAGCAGAAGACTCGCTAGGACACCTGTAAGAATTAGTTCAACACACTAAAGAGGACTCAGCTTGGGGCAAGGACACAGCCTACCATGCTGAAAGCATGCTAGGCAGCTGTCCAGGTGAAAGAAATGTCCAAGTCTACATCTACCTGCAGACAGTTTGGCTCCTGATGGCTTTAAAATCAAGAAATTGCCTGCTGCAGAACAGGATGGCTCAAGTATGGATCCCTGCCTTTACAAAATCAGTCATTTGCAAGATTAAAACCTGGGGACTGCAGCTTCCATGTCATCTGTAGATGTTAGAAAAATGCTATCCCTTCTAAGCCAAATTTCGTAGCAAAAGGAGGACAGTTTGGCTGTGAGGCAATATAATTTGAGACAGTGAGTCAGGGCTCAGAAAGGACTTCAAAATTTAACCGTCATTTCCACATTTCAAACTAAAAATTCCAGACACCAACTCTTTTCCACCTACACATATGTCCTATCTGAACATGATAACGTATACAATGTCTGCATGGCTGTTTTGCACATTAAGCAAGTTCAAATCGTGTACAAACAAGAGAGGTATTCTGAGTCCCAGTCATAAACAGCATCTTACCAGGCTCCAGAAGGGACACGGTTAAGCCCCAAAGCTTTGTCTTGGCTTAAAGAGAGATTTTTTTTTTTCTGTTCAGATTAGCAAATCACACCTCCCAGCTCAGACCCTGAAAGACCCCTTTTGATATTTGACCTTACATATGACACAAGGCTGCTTTAGGATTAAAATCAGTAAGTACTCACAGCAACAAGCTGAAAGCAAGGTAAGATCATGGTCAGAAAACATGATGCAACAGCCAGCAAGAAACATTGACTCTGACTGTCATTTGTATAAATGATAAAGCTGTCTTCTCAGAAGTACAGATGAGAGAGATTTAATCAACAGATTATTTACATTAGATTGCATCATTTGCAGGATTTTTGATAAGGAAGCCTTTTATGCTTAGTTTTTGACAAGACCTACAGGCTGGACTCAGGAAAAACTCCCACTAAATTTAAACAATCAGCAGTTTTGCTTCAGCTATTCTTTTAGTTCCAAGTGATATAAGCAAAATACTGGCCGCAGCAGTCAAATGGCACTGTTCAGAATATGGATGATAGGATTTGGTTCTTTCAGTAAGACTCTGTGCCCAAACCCACTGCCAGTCAGCACCAGTGACAGCAACTGAAGTCTCACCTCACTTCTCAGGAAACCAGAAGATATCTTGTACAGCAGGTGGTGAATCAGTACCACATCATGATGATTTAGACAGTTTTGTTGGCTATTTCTTGTAAGCAATATATTATTTAACTCAACAATGCAAATTAAAAGACCTCAATGTGCTATGAAAAACTTCACAGATCCAGTTCCTTCAAATATTACCTGTGTAATTGCTACTTGATTTACATTGAATTTTGGCTTCACATCACCATCGTAACGTCGACCTGCAGAAGAAAGTGTGTTATTAGCCTACAAAGAAAACATCCAAGCATTTATAAAAGCATAATCTTGCACATTCTTATGCAAACAATAACTACCCCTGCATGAAATGTGTATTTCAGAATACCTGATTTTGTTTTGGAAAATATTTGGCTTGGTGCAAATATTGCCTTCAATACATCCATTTTCTAGTTTACTTTACCTTGCTCATACAACAAGGTTCCTCTTCTTTCCATTGAACATCTTGCCACACTTACTGGGAAGAACTCCAGTGCCCAAAAATGACAGGATTCAGCCTATACATGTATTTATTCATCCCAAACACACTTAACAAAAGCTTCTTCTTTCTTCATACAGCAAACTCTGTTGTCAAAGGGTGTGTGTTGAATTGCATGGCAAAAGCATGTAAGTATGGGTGGTAATTTCTTTCCCTGCACTGGCCAGAGATGAGAAGCTGTGACAAATAACCTGACGGCCTGACTGCTTGCCAGGAGAGTGAAGTTTCACAGATGACAGATCATTTCATGGACACTCTCACAGTNTTAAAAAAAAAAAAAAAAAAAAGAGAGTGAATACTTCTTTCTTCCACATTCTCACTGTATCTCAGAGTCAGTCAATAAATTATTATTTTAACCAGGCAAATCCTTTTAAGGGTATTTTCTAAAGAGGAATATGCTTTAACAACACATTTGACAGAAGAGTCATTAATGCGAACAGAAGCAACATCTGGGAATAAAGATTTTTTACAGCCGCACCAATAGAGCCAGTATCCAGCCATTCAGCCCACTGAAAAAAAAAGCCTTACCGTTTCTTTGCAGAGAATCTTGATCTGAAAATGCACGTGAACTAGAAGAGAGGAGAAAAATATTTACTGTACAGCACCTGGATTTAAAGTCTTCAGCAAGTTTACTGGGGAGAACTCCTGCTCCTGCTTCATTCAATGAAACATTTAAAACTTAACTCAGATCCTTGGCTGGTTAATGTCACAGGAACAGGGCAAATTAATCCCAAAGCCAGTGTACCCCGGCTAAAAATGCCTCATTTTCAGAGATCCCTCAGGTGGATCAGCCCCGCCAGACATTCCCACGTCCTTACCATTATTGACTAAAGGCTTCACTACCCCACTTGTCCCTTTCCATAGGGCATCAGTTCTGGGTTAGAGACTGAACCAGTTCCAGGCCACAAGCAGGGGAACACAAGGATAGCACTGCACCACCGTCAACCCCCAGTGAGGATCAGAAGCAACACGTTGAATTCCTCCAGGATAGAGCAAATGCACTGGCCTAGTATGCCTTAAGCCCAGATGTACAGACATCTAAAGACAGCTCCTGAATGGTTCCAGGCAATCCCAAATCCCATGGAAGTCAGCTGCAAGGTAGGGAGCAAGTAAAGCACGTCTCCAGTAACAACTACCAGGCTCATGAAATTTTCAGCCTTTGATTTTCTTCTTTGGTATAATTTAGGGATAAGTATTCAGCGGGTGCAAGTATGATCTGCTTTCCTGAACTAGAGAATCAAGCCCAGTAGATTCACGTACATCACCAAAAGGCCTACAAGATCAAACAAAGCCCAGGCAACCAGGCTCTCCCTTAGGACCAGACTCCACTCCTTGCACCACAGGAACACCTCCCTGCCTCCTCCACACCACGGCAGCTTCCTTGGGACCTGCAGCCCCCTAAAGTAGAATGATCTACTGATCTGATGACACGCGTCCACTTCTCAGGTTTGCTGTCAGCGTCCCCCAGCAGGTGAGCAGACCAGCCCTCCCACACTCACAGCTGAGTATCATTCCCCAGAGACCCTGTACGCCCTGCCCTACTTCTGCCCGCACCGTGCCTTCTAGGCCGTAAGCAATGGTGGGGCTGGAGCTGCCTCACAGCCACTTCACATGGAAATACACTTCCATCTTCTTTTCTTGCCTTGTTTCTTACCAGCTTTCCAACCCACCACAAAAGCAAAATACTTGAAAAGATATACGCAAACACCAGCTCATAAGGACTAGGAATAAAAGCAGTTTTCAGTATTTATGCATAAATTGTACCATAAAGTATTTGAATCGCAGGGTCAAGCCTTGGCCTCGCTAGGGAGCCCCTAAACAGATGGGTGAACCCACTCCCCGAAGGACTCCCTGGGTAGGGGGATCTGTGTTACCCACTAGCATGTACTGCAGGAGTGATCCCAACCTAATTTCCATCGCAGCATCCTTAATGGCAGATAAATATGAGTCCGAACAATGTAACGTCAACAAAGGAGAAACGTGGGGTGGCTTAGAGCCTGCCTTGCTTGTTGCCTTGCCCATGCGGCTCTGGCAGTCAAGGAGTTTGATCACACTGAACCTGCTCTCCTGAATCCCATGGCAATGTTACCAGCTTCAGCAAAGCCCAAATTTCACACTCAATGTCTTGTTTACACTCAAGGTTCAGGAAGGCAGCAGGCTCTTCCTTCTGATCAGTGTCTCTCCAGCAAGAATGTCCTTTCGCAGGCATACTCTCTGCTGCCACAAAGAGATCTCTTGGTCCCCTTGCAAACTCCTCAAACCCAGAAGGCAAAACAGACAAAAGTGAAGCGGAATTCATACTCCAGCTTGTCACTTCACCACCAAACATCAGGTCTGATGAGCAGCTTTGCTCCAGACCATCAGGAAGGCTGCTCAGTCCCTTCAGCAACCATGGCAATAAAGCAGAAGACAGTCTCCGGAGAAAACATAACACCGCACAAAAAGACAGCTAGGCCCCGCAGCACTGCAGCAGTGACTGTGATCTGAGCTGAAAGAACCTGAAAAAGAGCTTACATTCAAAAAATTTCAGTGTAAGTAACACTGTTTAAAATCAATCTGAAAGTTTTAATTACATGTAGTGAGGCCCACTCTCTCCTCAACTGGAGCTGTTAAATTCCAATGACATCAAGGAGGCTGCAGACTTCCAGAGTGGGTCCCGCTCTCGCCCACTGTACTTTCGGAGCTGAGCTGAGGTCTCTAAGCCACCTGAAGGTCTCATCCCAGTAGCGAGCAGCCTCCAGAGGTGGGTGGAACTAATCCTCATTTTGACAGATAGCTAACAAAAGACATGGCTAAAACAGATTGAACTTTGTTTTCTTGCCCAGGTAAAACTCTCTCTTAGGTTGTTTATCGATTAGGAGCATAGGTTTTGTGGTTTGATGCAGCCTTATTTTTCTAGCCTTTCTTCATGACAGATTGTGCCTTCAGGCTGGAAAAGGCAATTTTGGAGCATTTTTTCATGAGAATAACTACAAAAATGAGGCACACCAAAAGGAAATGAATGTAAATTATTTGTTTATACTAACTTTAGTTATATCGAGTTGTACCTATATATATTTAGTTACGCTTAGTTATACTTTTAGCTCCTCCCTATATACATAATAAAAAGCTCATAGCCCATTACTCCAGTTTGGAAATCACCATGCTGTAGTGGGCAGACCAAAACATTGGGACGAGAGGAGACTGGCGTAAATTGTGTAATTCATTTCAATCCCTCAGTGGACTTTGAAAGTTTTTACATTGTTCTAGGAAGAGGAAAGATTATTTTTGTTTTCATGATTGTCAGTTAAACAAAAATAAATCATTACTTAGCTTCCCCTCCGGGATATGGCTAATACCATGGTCACACGAATTAAATAACCTTGAGGAATGTTAACTGATAGGCAACACCAAGCCTTGAGGAGAGCATACAATGAAAATGAGGCATATTCATTGCGAATGCCCCTGTGGGGTTACACCCTGAGCGGAACAGTTATAACCAGCCTTGACGCAGCCCACAGGTGCAGGTTGGGAGCTCGTGACAATGCAGTTTGGCTCCTGTGCATCACATGTAAAACAACAGCAATGCGCAGCCATGCTGCTCCAGAAGAAATGTCAAGTTTCTGCTCTCAGCACAAAGATACTCAAATATAGATGAATGTGCACAGCTAATGAAATATTCATGCTTTCATGAGGAATGCAGTGGAGGGAGTGACCTGGGAACCACTGCTAAGTACCACAGTATGACAAATACGATCAGCCACATGGCAGGCACACTTGAGAGGCAGGTGGAGGCATGGAAGTGAAGTAACTCCACCTAGGTACTCCTGTTCATTACTCTGTTTATTAGCAATGCTGGCTGCCTCGTTTCCAATGCATGCAGCCCTGTTAGAGACAGGCAAGGGAAATCCATCATGGCAAGGCTTGCAGTCTTTGCTTTGTCTTTCAAAAGCCAGGTCACTATGGCAGAGTCAGTCTATTCAGTGGTGTAAGGGAAGGACTGCCTCCCGGTTTCTGAGCAAGCACAAGTTGATGTTGATGTTATCAGGTCTGTCAGCTGCCTTTGACACTCATAACCCTGAGGTGTCACAGAAGTGTGTGATCTGTGACAGGAACAGGTGACCTTCAATAGCCGTCCCGCTGTCAAATCAGCAGTCTTTCCAATCAAAAGGCAAGCTGGGGAATTTACAGGTGATCTCTGGCAGTAAGGCCCTTTTGCCCTCAGTTGGAGCATGTTTCATAGAAAAAAAGTATTGTAAGAAGAAATGGAAAAATAACAACACATTAAAAATATGTGTTCCCTTTTTTATATAAAAAATGTTAAGTAGAATCATAGAATCATAGAATCATTAAGGTTGGAAAAGACCTCTAAGATCATCAAGTCCAACCATCAACTAACACCNCTAAACAACCCCAGTTCTCTCAGCCGCTCCTCATAAGACTTGTTTTCTAGACCCTTCACCAGCCTCGTTGCCCTTCTCTGGACACGCTCCAGCACCTCAGTGTCCTTCTTGTACTGAGGGGCCCAAAACTGAACACAGTACTCGAGGTGCGGCCTCAGCAGTGCTGAGTACAGGGGCACGATCACTTCCCTACGCCTGCTGCCCACACTATTCCTGGTACGAGCCAGGATGCCGTTGGCCTTCTTGGCCACCCGGGCACACTGCCGGCTCATGTTCAGCCGGCTGTCGACCAGCACCCCCAGGTCCTTTTCCACCGGGCAGCTTTCCAGCCACTCTTCCCCAAGCCTGCAGCGTTGCATGGGGTTGTTATGACCAAAGTGTAGGACCCGGCACTTGGCCTTGTTAAACCTCATACAGTTGGCCTTGGCCCATCGATCCAGCCTGCCCAGATCCCTCTGCAGGGCCTTCCTTCCCTCGAGCAGATCGACACTCCCACCCAGTACATGTGTAAGGGACAGGAAACTAACTAGCACTACAGCCTTGTCCTCCACTGCCTGCAAAACCACCAGCAAACAGTGGCTAGACCTGAAATCAATGAGAGCAAATCCTTTTTAACACACTGAATTAGAGACTAGACTTTCAAATTTATCATTTTTTTCAGCCACTCTGTCCTAAAACTTCAAATTCAGTTGCACACATGGTATATGTTTTGATGACTAATATTTCTCCTTACCAATTGGTAAATACCTATCCCAGATACACCCAGACATGCATGTTGCATGTTGAATTTACCATACCAAGTATGTCAGGAACCCACATGAAATTGGATTAGCCCTAATACAAAGCACTGGGATGACTAATCACTACGTAAAACCCAATTAAATAAGATTATAAGTATAAGGAAGTGTCAATTCCCTCTTACCAGATGGCATTATCCATCTACATAAGATAACCAAGTCTAGCTTGTTTGTCTGAAAAAGTTCATATAGGCTCCGGCCCTTGAAGACTTTCACGTGAGCAGTCTTTTGTCCACTCAGACAAGCCGTGTGAACAAGCCTGGCACTCAACAGTGATCGAGTGTGGAGGCCATAGACGGTTTTCACGCCATCAGGTTAATGGAAGCCATATTCACACTGCCTTTTACTCTTCATATTGCTGTTATGACAAACTGCATCAGATGGCAAAATGCACTCTACTGCAGTATTTCGATTACTGCAGAATTATCATTCTAATACTAATATTGTCCAGCTGCACACTACCCCACTGGCTGCTGAACTAGTTTCAATTAATCTATGAAGCATTTAATTGGAAAATAACATGTGAACCTTCAAAGGCACTAAAAACAAAGTTATGATGAAAGGTGATGAACGCTTACTGAGCACCTGGCAGCCATGAACTGGCTGTAGTCCTAGGGACATTGGTCGTAAGTCATTTCAATGAAGTTATTAAAATTATAAACGTGTAAGCCTGGGAGCTCAGACTCAGGGCAAAAGCTAGTTCCTTCTATGAAACATCCTAACAAAAAATGTTATTACATTTTAAATGTATCTATTTAAGTTCTATCATTAAGAAATATCTACAAAGCCTATGACGCCTATAGTTTTTAAATTTTAAGAATTGTGTCATATTTTGGTAGCCTTGTAATTTGACACAGGGAGACAGATTGACATAATTATTTTACAATGTACTGAGTAGTGGGGTTTGATCTGCACTTTAACGGATGTCTGATAAGAACTGGATCAGAATGACAAGATACTCAAGCTTTCATTTTTAATATAAAAAAAGAAATTGAGTTCCTAGAACTTCTAGCAGATTAACACATTGCAGGCACGATCCCACTTCCACTGAATGCAAAGGCAAAATCCCCATTCAATTCATTGGCATCAAGATCACAAATTCATTTCTTAATATTTATTAGAATAAAGTTCACATAATGCTCCACTGCTTGCTCTCTCTCAGATTTTGATCTGATTGCAGAAAAGTGCGATTATACTAAGAAAACACTAACAAATCTGAAAACTGGCAGAGGAAAACAGCAAGTAAGCTATTTAAATGAAAACATATTGTAGTATTTATTGGTAACTGAGTACCAGATCTCTTAATACAAGCTTAAGCCAATCACCACATGTCCTTCTTGCCTTAAATGCACAGATTTTACTGCCAGCTGTGATGTTCATCAGCATAATTGATCTGTGTGTTATTAGTAACTTTGGGGCATGATTCAACTAATACAGTTTAGGCTGTTTTCACTTTTGTGACGCCTGGCTCTAGAAAGTCCTCTCTTTCCCCTGCTATGATTTGGCCTTCCTATTTATATTTCATTAGAGAACGAAATAGCACTATAAACAACGATAAATCCAAATCTCTAGTAATTTCATGAGTTTAATACTTCTTTGCAATATTGAGTTCATGCTTCAAATATTCATTCTACACAAGCAGAATATTTTAGCACGTATGTTTCTTGGAGCAGTTTTCACACCCTTGCTGTTATTCTATTTATAACTTTGTTTTTACACAGACCAGGGAAAGTCAGTGTGAGAGTCATTAAAATGTAACAAAATATAAGACAGATGCCCAGAAAACACTCATCTTAAAACCATTTCTAGTATTGTTTATAAAATTGTTTTAAAGTTACATTCTTAAGGCAGCGTAGGCTTCAAAATAATTCATTTCTGCATTAGCCCCAGGTGCTTTTAAACCTGAAAAGAAAATTAAAATCACATCCCGACATTCTAAACTGCGACTGAATCTGCTTCCACACAGCACAAATGACCAAATTACAACATTTAAAACATGCACTCAACTCTACCAACAGAGTTTGTGGATACACATTCACTTACTGACCTGCCATCCACTGTCGCAATCATTTGCTCCACAGACACTGCGAATCCCACATACAAAAAAAGCAGTAAGGACCTAACGGCAGCCTTTCTTTCCATTGAGAAGAGAGCCAGTCCCTCCACACCCAGCACATCTGCTCCTCTGGTCCAGTGGGCAGCCGGGCGACCACGGTCTGCCTGGCAGCATGACAGGCAGGAGATCCAGCCAATGGGGGGCGGGATTTGCCACTCCATCACTGCACCGGTACCCACGGGAGAAATTCTTCGTGTGCTCAGATCTACTCTGATGGTAGACACCTACCACTGGACGTTCCAGCTTCCTTGTGAATTAAAGATTACATGTTCTGGGGAAATTGTACCAGGGTGTGAGCTCTTTGCTAAGAAAGAAATAAATAAAATCAGATGGTCTCTCCAGGCTCTAAAATCACACTGAAGAGCACTTCTCATCTATACTCAACCCTAACCTTAAAGAAAGGTGAAAGTGCTGTTTCCAAACAGCTCTGAAGTTTCTCCTTCTGTGTGATAACCAGAGGAAAAATTACATGTATTTTGAAGTCTTATAATACCTTCAGAGTAATAGTATTATCCCTATTTTACAGATGTGAAAGCAGACGTAGCAAGCTTAAAAGTCAAATATTTGGAAGTCGTTTCCTTTCTTCAGCACTAATTCAGTTTGTGCGTGTCGAGCTTTCTGGCTCAATTGTTTTTATACTTACAGATAACTCTATGCCAGACAACAGTTGTTAAATGCCCACAGAATTACAGTGCCTCTGTTTCTGGACTGTCAGGCCGAGACACCAAGGTGCATACACATCACCGTGAATACGGCAGATTGGTTCCGGGACGGATCATTCTCAAAAGATACGTGGGTCACAGGCACAGGTACCTCTTCTACAGACCCTCCGTCCTCATCAGCCTTCTCAAAATTTACATCAGTTGTGCTCATGATGGCAAAGAAGAGGGCAAGGCACATGAGCAGACTCCTCAAACCCTACAACCCACATGTGTTCCCCACACATTGCTCACTAACTGCAGCTTGCCTTCATAGTGTCTACACAGGACCAGGAAAGCTGAAATCAGGATACTTACTGGTGGACCAGCTGCAACAACAGTGCTCTGCAGCGTGCTCATCTACAGTCTGGCCACCCTCATGAACACAGCCATGCATCAGTGACCAGTCTGGAGGGAACTCTGGGGCCCAGGCAGAAATGGGTTCTTGGTACCCGCCTACAGCGTGGGCAGCTCACTCTCAAAAGGAAGCTCGGACCAGCGCTTAGCTGACATTTAGTCACACTGCACCCTTCTCCACTTAAACATCAGTCACAACCTGCTCCTGCTGACAGTTATGTGTATACACCTATCTATGTACACACATACCCCCCACACCCCCACTGCTTTCTTGCTCCGCAGCTGTCAGCTACCTGCTGATGTGATCACACAGTAAGCCGTACTTCACTGATTAAGAGCTCCTGTCTCTTGCACGCCAGATATAAGATAGAGGGTTTAGCATCGTAACTATTAACAAGGATTTACCATCTTAACTCATTTCTCTTTCCGCGATACAGAGAGTATTCACCAGTCTTAAAACTCAACAGCTTGTCCTCAGCAGTACTGCTTCTACCCAATTTAAGGAGGAATCCAGATACTTATGTGAGAAGCCCAGCTTGAAAAATGAGATAAGGGAGCATAGTGATAAACAAGGACCAGTTGAAAATAATCTCTAAATTTTCTGTGAAGCACCAGAAATGTATGATGCTAAACTTGGAATAATTACACCAGTACAGAGAAATGGCTCTGCTGAAAATTTTAAGCAGCCCTGGAAGGAGGCAGAAGTGCACACACCTTGCTAAAAACTGTGAAGCCACTTACGTGACTGGCCTGTTAAATGTTTCAGTACTCCCGACCCATAGTCCCTCCTAAATAAGTGGGGGGAAATGGCACAGAAAGGCTTTCTGATGGTACCTTGAGATTTCATTCATGCGCTGCTGTCTTCTAAGTGTTCCTCATCAGCATGGGAGCAAAGGCTAAGAAATAAAAACACTGAAACACAAACCAGTATGGCACAAATGAACAAATAATGCGGCCTTTGAGGGCAGAGAAAGTCAGAGAAAATAGTATAAACAACACGTGGCAGGCCACAGCTAAAGTCAGTACAGGCTGAAGCCAAGATAATGTCCTGTAGTCCATTCTGTGACAACAGAATGTATCTTTAATTGTACTTCCAGCCTGTGTGTTTCCATGGTGCTACCAATTTCTAGAGGGAACCTGCCTTCTTAGACCACCGTTTGACATAGTCAAAGAGGGGAAAAGTACCTGTCAATTTGCTCAGAAACAAAGGGGGTTTTGGTGACAACCAAGAAAACATGTAACCCCGAACTGCTAACATTGGTTAAACCAGAACAAATCAGTGAAAATATACTGACTTCCTCACTATACACTAATACTATGGGTGCTGACAGTAATTCACTAACCAGCAGCCATCATCTGAAATAATGGTAGAAGCAAAGAGCATGAAGGAAAGTCTTTCCTTACCTCTTGACACTTGCTAATAATAACAATATTAAACGTTCAATACAGTTCTCAAAAATTTTGCTTTTTTGTGAGGTTCAAGCATAAACAGACTCACGTGGTATCTAAAAAGAAACAAGACCCACTGAAAGCAAAGAAGTCACTCTAAGCATTTCCCTCATTCTGGTGAAGAATGACAACAAAACCACCATCTCTGCATTACTGAGTTTAAAAAGAAAACTTGAATGGAGCCTTACATGCAGTAGTCCTGACAAGGGCATGATTAGATGAGCTCTTGTACATTTGCCTGTTTTACACTGAAATCAACCAAAGCAAGCTTGCTCGGCCACATGCTTTGACTACATACATACACAGTGGACAAAGGGTGAACAGAGGATCGTGGGCGAAGCCCACACACTGTTTTACAGAACACACAAGGTCACATGCAACTCCACAAAGGCATCCGATGAACCTCCTGCGGACAAAGTCAATGGGAAATCAGCAGTTTTGTTTACATCCTATAAGACGGGCTATGGTGGGCTAAAAGTGGCCAGTATTCCAAATAAGAGGATTAAACTGCTGTTTATAACCTTTTTTCCCCCCTCTGGCAATATGTTTTTGCTTGTGATTACTCTTCATGCAAAATTCGTCCTTTGATGATAAAACAGCTACCGCTTAGTTGTTTTTTACTTAGTATCATGGCAGTTCAGATATTTCCACCACCAGGGAGGAGGCACGGCAGATTTTACTGTACTTTAAACACCGCTCTTTTTTTGGATCTACCTCGCAGAAAACGTAAGTAAGAAAGCAGCTGGCAATCATATTCAGCGTAAGGGTTCACAGTTTTGTGAGGTTTGTGAAGCAAACAATCAGAGACTGATAGGTTAGACAGTTGATACTGCTGGGATCCCACACAACCCCAAATGTGTCACCACAGTCCAGCAAACCCCCTGTCAGACGGGATGATTGCATAAATGTTGCTGGAGGCCCCGAGATGACAGCTGTTCCGACTGATGCTGCAATGATCATACACACTGAGTTTGCATGCCATGAATGAGACTGCAGACATAACTTTAAACATGGATAATTTATCTCTTTGGCTAGCATCTCCTCAGGCAGACAACAGCACAATCTATTTTCAACAGAGTTTATAGTTACCTTCAGATGACTTATCAGGTCACCATGAACTGAGCAGCTGTCTAAAATAACATGTCTCAACCAAAGTATGAGGTATGAGCCACTGTACAAGGTACTACCACTTAATATGTCAGTACTATTTTTTTACTTCAAGACATGCATTGTTCCTCTGATTCAGATATATTCGCAATGCACTGACAATGCAACAGAAGCATGGACAGAAAATTGGTCTTAATATACCGAAAAAGCTTGTCTCAGTTCCAACTAAATCTTCTCTGGGCAACTAACTTGCCAGTTACAGTAACAAATAACAATAATTTGTTGGCCTAATAATAACAAAAAGGATTTTCAGGCTTCATTTCCACTACGCAGGCTGTGATGATGCAAAAATTAATCTTGTTACAACTCTCTTTCCTGCCACTCTTCTACTCCTTGCACCCTTCCTAACATCCCCAAAGGATGCCATCCTATCCCGAGGAATCTCTATAGACTCCAGGCCTTACTGCAGCTGGTTGGATCAAGAATGGGGCTTCCAGTTCTTGGTCTACCCTTGGGGGGGAAGGGGGGAACCCCAGAAAAAAATCTCACAAAAAATCTCAGTCTGCATTAGGAGGTAGATCTACCACTGTGGAAGGAGGTGCCAACACTTGCGTATCTCCACTCCCCTGGAGAATGTAACTGCGGCAGCCAGAGGGTCTGGTTTGTTTGCTTTACACCCATCGGTGTTTTGTAAAGTACTTGCCGTTCAAGTGAGAGAAAGCCACAGGCTCTCAGGTACCGCACAAGGTAGTCAAAGCCCTAACTCTCCCTCCGGGTTTCTTCTTTTTTTTCAGTCTCCTTTTTGTAGTTCTCCCTGCTGGAAGAGACGCACGAGGAAGCACCGAAAGCNGGGGCAGGAGCGCCGGGGAGCGGGGGGCCGGCTGCGGGGGGGTCGGCCCCGACCTCCTCCCTGTTGAGGCTTTCCTTGTACAGCTCTGTGGGACGTCAGAAATCACATTTCACAGGGAACGCTGGAGATGAGATTACACCGGGAGTTTTAAGATAAATTGTGGGATTTGGGGTGGATTTATCTGCTCGGCCAACCGAAACGTTTAATTTTAGAAGCGCTTATATAACTGGGCTGGCGTTCTCCAAAGAAAACAACCTGTTTCCACCCAGCTGCCAACAGTCCTCCCAGGCGGCCGTTTCCAGCAGATTTACCAATTTGGGATATTTTACTGCAAAAACACCTAGCCAGGGAGAGGAAGGACCCCATGAGAGCAGGGTCTTGTGCCTACCTTTGCAAGTATGCCTCTGCAGAGCCCAGCGGGGCACCTGCAGCCGGGAGCATCAGGGACGGGGCCACATCCGTGCCCGGCATGTTGAGTACCAGGGTGCCAGCAGGGACTGACCTGGGGCTGCCCCACGTGAAGAAACTGCTGCTCCGTGTCCGCTTTGCTCCTCTGTCAAACGGCCCTGTGGAAGGGAAGCACCCTAATTCTGCCATCCAGCAATGTGTTAGCGTCCAGCTGATCCAGAACAGCAGGAAAATAACGGCCCTTGCTCCCAATGCTGGTTGCCTGAACTTCATTGAGGTAAATAACCTGCATCCAAAACCAATGAAGTTAACCGACCCAGTATAACCGCTCAGAAGTAGTAATGATACTCAGCCTACGCTTTGGGGAGCGTAGAACTACTGGGTTCTGTTGGTTAGTAAACACAGACTGTGAAACCGTTGAGCTCGAATTTTCCAACTTGAGGCTATTCAACAGGCTCAGGGCGCAGCTACTCCACTGTACACGCACATGTAAATTTACCAAAGCGGGTCTTGGTTGATTGGTTGGGCCTTACTTGACTTTGTAATTTCAATTAAATCGTACATTTGTTTTTAACAGTCTGCTTACTGCTAAATTCCAGGAAAATGACAAAGTTCTGGTTGCTGATTTTGGTTGGAACCGTCACCCTGCTGGCGGCATGCGTGGAGTTCAAGGTTGTCAAAGTAGCCACCATTTCTCTGTTGGCCTTGTACAAGGGTAGGAAGGAGAGACCACGATCCTAAGTTCCTTTTGAGCAGCTAGAGTACTAATAAACATTTTGATAACTTTTGTATGCCTTTCTGTGACATAATAAATGGTTTGTGTATGCAAATATATCCTCTGCATGTTATTAAACATTGGGTGACATGTCTGAGGCAACATTCTTGCAATGGATGACACTAACTAAACCTGAGCCCTCCTCTTTGGTTTTGGATCAAACAAACAATACTAATTTTTAAGAACATCGTGAAATGAAGAAAAACTGTCATTAACAGAAGTGCCCCAAAGTCCTACTAAAGCTTAAAAAGAAACAGCAAAACCTACAGTAGCATCATCTCAAATAATCTCTTTCCGAGATCTTAACGTCTTAAGTGAGTATTTGTGCACCAAATGCCGTTTGTTTCAGTATATTCATTCAATATAAAATTCATCATCATCAATCATCAATTGATGAAATTCATCAATTTCCTTCCTAGTCAGCTTTTAACTATTCCTAATATTCTTAAGATTGTAAAGCAAAGTTGTAGCATTTTTATGAGACTAACTTCCCTATTCTTAAAAATTACCAAATAGTAATTGCATTCTCCACATTGGAATTGCATCTTCTAAAGAGTTGCTTTTTATAATAGTAATCTGTTTGCTCCTAAACTGTTGGTGGGTTTTCTGGGTTTTGTTTGCTGTTTTGATGGGGGTTTTGATTATTTATTTAATGGGTTTTGATTATTTATTCTATCCAGATTGAATGTAAAAACAGCCCTGCATAAACAAAGTATGTATTCTCTATTTAAGCTGTAAACACAGGTTGTGTCAATAAAGACACATTTAGATCTAATTACTGCCCCTTCACAGCAATCCCAAAAAGGGAAGTGCATGTTCATGACTTTCTTTTCGGTAGTGGATGACTTGAATGAGGCAGCTGTGCCTGTTCAGTTGGCATCTGCAGGTCGCTAGAGTTTGGCAGCATGGACTAACAGTAGCTTTCAAAATTAATAAACGTTTGTTTCTGTTACAGGGTTTTACTCTGGTGTAGATCTACTGGAAGACTTAGGGGCAACATAGGTATTTAAGTCAGAATTTGGCTGTAAGAACTCCTGGCTCAGCTACCATTGGAGCTCCTTGGCATCTTCCTCGCTCACCCTAAATACACCATAGGTGAGATTTCTGCTTTTGCTCGTGCTGTGAGCAGCTTGGCAGGTGCCTGCTGCATACGTCTGACGAGGAGGCAGAGGAACCGAGGGGCTCGGTGAGCCGCCAGAACACTGTGGCAGAAGAAAGGGGCCTCCCAAGCTGCAGCCGAGGCCACTCGAGGCAAAACGGGGGCGATGCCACCATGCCCCCCCGCACTTTTAAGACTGCTCCATGCCTGCTCCGAGTGCGGGAGTCATCCTCCGTTTCTCCTGACCACGGAGAGCACTGCAAACATCCCTGACGCTGCGGCCAAGCGCCATTTGCTGAAGATAACCTGAACTTCGGGGTCCTTCGCGCCTTGCCGTCCCTTCTCTTTCCTCAGAGCTGAAGCTTCCTTCCGCCGCCTCCCCTCAGGGAGGCGGCCGGCGCGCTGCACTCCCTGCCTGCCCCCTCCCCCGTCCCCGTCCCTACCGGGGTCGGTAACTCTCAGACAAACCGGATTAAACAAGTTAAAACCGGGGAGGAGTCGCCGCCGCTGACAGCGCGG
>WAAD01012204.1:19271-35964 GCA_013389945.1 Fregata magnificens | reverse complement strand
CCCCCCACCCCCTCCAGTTGATTTGACATCTTTGTTTTCGCTCTCTAGAAAGTGGAAAGCTTTTGGGCAGGATATCATACCAAAAGCTTTATGTAGGACATTGCAAGAAGTTGGCTTTTCCTCTTCTACAGGGTATGGAAGCTTAAGGGAGAGGCAGATGTACTTTAATCACAGTTTAATCATATTTTCTCTGTAAAGTTTTTGTTCCAATACAAAATACTTACTGCTTTGTTCAGTGGTTATCACTGTTGTTGGTATTGGAACAGATCAGGCCTATTAGAATGACTTATCTAATTACAGGGAACTGCAGTTCAGGGAAATTTTGAAAGCAGGATTATGTGATGCCAGTCTCAGCATGTTAACACTTGCGTGCTGAGCTCTTGAAGAGAAGATAAGGCTTCAGTTCTCTGACTTTTGCAAGAACTTTTTCCGTTTGACTCATTGTGGAGCAAAAAGTGACTTCAGTTGTAAGACGACTCAGTCTTTTACTAGTCCGTATTCAAGCATATGAAGACTATTGTAAGACCTGACAACAATAAATTAAACTCAAGATTATCTTTTTATCTTAGAGTGAGTTCTTATTTCAAAACAAACTTTGAAATAAATTTGGAATATGTCCCAAACCACACGAAAGTGCATGTGAAGAGTTCATTGTGTGTCTTCAAAGTATCTTCACATAGCTACAGCCTTAGTTCAAGATCATGAAAGTGTTAAGAAAATGAGAAAATTTACATCACCCCAGTAACTATAAATGTAGAGAAATGGCTCTCCACAGCCCGTCTTTTCAGGTGGATGGTGCTAGTAGTGAAAGGAGAATTCCTTTCACTTCAGAAAATAAACTCCTCCATCAGTTTGTGTTCACTCATTGTGAATAGCCTCATGCATGGAAATGAATGAGGTATTAATACTAAATGCTTTCTAATAGTTCATATGCAACACTTAAATGTTGCAGGAAGCCATCAGAATAACTGGTGTTTTGGTTCATGTGCCAGTAAGTACTAAAAAAATTTCCTGCTGCTTTGTAATAACATCTTAATCTGTTCCATCTACCTTTTTTATTATTGTTAGTAAATCAAATTTCAGTTACTGAGAAAACAAGTAAAAGCAGGATTTTTTTTCACTTCTGATGAAGCCCTGTTGTTCGTAATATTGAAGACATGATACTAAGGAAAAGTTTAAGGACTTTCTGATGAATATGATGCTTCTGTACAGCACTCACTGAACAGCTTGGAACTTGTCATAAGGCTTTCATTCATGTCTTCTGATGTGCAAGGGTGCTTCAGAAAAACCCACTACAGAAGTTGAAGATACATTCATGGGATTTCTGGCATCGTTTATTAAAGTGTAGGATACATTTGTTGATGAAATTGTTATGAGTCACATTTTTCCAACAGCTTTCAGAAATATAAGCTTGGGGCTAAAAGCTTAATGCAAGTAAATATTGCACACATGTATGTGTGTGTTCTTTCATTGTTATGGTTCTCCGTGGTCAATAAAATCATGCAAAGCTTCTCAGACCTTTGAGATAGTTGGAGCAGAGAGGAGCACTTTTTTTTTTTTTTGGTGAAAGTAGATTGCCCAGTCTTAGAAAATTAAGTGACAGCAAGTTATTAGTTCAAAAATGCTGTACTGTATTATTATTATTCACTGTATTTTGGGGCCAGAGAGGGAGCTACAGGAAAATATTACTAACTGGACTTTCCTGCAAATGTCATAGACAAACCAGGATCAGTTGCTAGAAAACGTAATCTACCTTTTGAAATTTCCTCTAATTGTTCAGGTGTTCCTGAGCATTCTTTGAAAAAAACCTGAAATACTAGTATGTTTGAGGAAATCGCATTCTGTCGTGTTCTACTGTAGAGGGCATGTTGTGTTATGTCAGTAACTGCAGTTAGAAAATATGGAACTTGATTCAGATAGTACTAGTCTTATACTGTAATTTCATGTAACAACTCCATACCTCCATTTAATTCAGACAATAAGCAGTCCTTTTATTAAAATTAAATTTAAAAGTTTCTGAAGATAATTTGGACAAGAAGCTATTTTCTTATGCTTTGCCTAGGCTGACTAGAAAGTGATTTTAAAGAAAATCTGCATTACTATACTTAAACAATGTATATGCAGTCAGTTATCACTTCGAAAACAAGTTGTGCAGCTTTGTTATCACTAACGATCATTTGAGGAGGGGATGTTTGTAGATAGGACAAAGTTGCTCAAGCACTGTTGGTTAAGATTGCTGTTGTCTAGCAATAGTCATCATCACCACAGGCGACAGTTTATTTTTTACCAATTGAGACACTCTGTGTAATCAGTTCATCAAGAGACTTGCAAAGTTTATTTGGCTTTTGCCTTTAGCAATGCTTGTAGCATTTGCATTAAGTCTTACTTCAGCTGAGGCAGGTGCCATTTTCTGCTGATTTATGATGCTGGTTTTTTCACAAAACTGTGAGAGTTTCCCCTCCCATGAAGCATTTATGATTATAAAAACTCTAGCCTGTGGTCTTTAATGTCTCTTTCTTCTTTTAGTTAATTTCACCTAGACTTATGGATACATTGAGTATATAAACTTGATGTCTGTTTGCTTTTAGTAGTTCAGCCTAGCAGTTCAACTCCAGAGTTAAACCACTTTATACAATGGTCGGCTAATGCTATTTTCTTCCTTGCTTTTCTTAGTAATGGAGAGATGATGTTGTAAGTCACCATGTGTTGCATTAGATATTGTAAAGCTTGTGGAATTCTTGAAGCAAACACTGAGAAATATTTGGCATATAATTAACTGTAAGTTTGGAGCAGGGGCTCCCTCCCAACATATCCTGAAACCAGTTTCTTCACACAAGGGATAAAAATGAATTGCTTGATGTAGTTAATGGAATAAAGGTCTGACTAAGCAGCATGGTCTGTAGAGACAGATATGTAATGATGAGTCACTTAGCTCCTTTGTTTGAATGTTAATTATTCTTAGGGCCTTTCATTGTGTACTTGGGTTCTCAATAAATTAAATGGAGTTTATGATATAATGTGGAGCTCTACACTTGCATAGCATTCACATCTTACATCAATGAACAGTGGTAATGGTGATAATTCATCATTAAGAGAAAAATTGCTCAAGCTAGGTACTCTTGCTATCCATCTTCTATGACTACATGTCAGTGCCTAGGACTGTTAAGAGTACCAGCTAAATTATCTCAGCGTTTTTGCTGCCATATGTGTGAGGCTCCAAGTATAAAATAACATGACTAGGCTGTGTCTGTGCCCTCCAGTGGGTTTCTTCCCAGAGCTGGCACACAGCTCTGCAGGTCTGCGCAGTCCCTGCATTGGAGGGAATTTGTTGTGATGTGGAGGGAGACTGTGTTTGACGCTGTTCTTGCCAGTGCGGGAGATGCCAGTGCACTGGTGAGTAACCATGTGATGGGGGAAGTAGGTAAAGCGTGAAACTTGACAAATCTGCTTTCTGAGCAGTGAGTTTGCTAGGCATAGTATGATTCAGTACTTGAGTAGAGTACTGCTCCCTCTCCAGTTAATTGGGTTGTTCCCAGAAGCTTAATATGCTTTTGCGTAGTTTATTCTAACAGCTTTGAGGATATATCTGGAACATTTTTCAGGCTTAAAGAGAAAAAAAATACATATATGTAGTTAAGTTTTGAACAAAGCTGCTCTGAGAGTGTTTTTTCTATTGTAAAAAGAAATTGATGAAAATAAAAATAGCTTTACTGTTATTCCTCATATTGTGCTTTCTTTCTGTCTCTGATACTATATGTGCATCTTTTGGTGACTAGTGTTTTCAGCTCCATTGCTGTTAGAGATCCATTTGGGTAGGGGTTTATTCTGGTTTTTTAATCTCTTCTATAAAGACAAAGGGATGTGCTCCTAGGCCGTTGTCATCAAACCCAGCAGTTCGTGTGGTGCAATACACTGCAGAGTGGTAGAGACTTTGTAAGACCCATGTAATGAACCCTGAATTTCTTGTTCTTGCCTTGCTTAGCTCTGCAAATATCACAGTACACTCAAGCTGTCCAGAATCTGTGCCAGTTTCCCAATCAAAGGCTCTCAAAACATCATTGTTTTTGTTCTTTATTTCCTTCCTGTAGCATCATGAAGTTCGCATGGAGACAGAACAGGTGAAAAAACAGTATTTGTTTGCTTGGTCGTCTTTCATCTTCTTACTCAGGCTTATGGTTTGATTTCCCTTGCGGAAGCAAAGATACCTTGCATCGTCTTGACTTCTGAGTTACTTTCTGCCAATATAGCCATAAATAAGCACACGTTTGTCTTGGAAATTGTAGAGTATGTCTCACAAATGTGGGAACTTTTGTGATTTTGGCATCAGGATTGAAAATCCCATGATTCAGGATTTTTTGAGACTTCAGATAGTAATTTTGGGGTCGCATCACCTTACATTAAAATCAAATTATTGTTCTTTTAAACCTTTTAATACATAAGGATTTAGATTAGCATTGTCAGGTTTTATTTCATAACTTCTTTTTGTTGATGAAAGCTAAGCTGTGATTCTGATCACTCAGAATACCAACTACTGTGAGATTGTTTCCAAACCTTTTGATTTTTATGTAATGTGGATTCTTGGACAAATTTTAGTGGGGAGATTATTTAAGCGAAAAAATCAGGTTTGAGGTAATTTTATATAGCCCTTGGCAGACTTCTGGTTTTTTTTTTCAGTGACATGCTGATCACAACGGTTTTATCTTGGAGTAGGAAGTGGCACTAAGTTTCTTCTGACTTGGGTTGGAGTCTTGCTCTGAAGTCATTGGCAGTCTTCCCATTCATTTCAGTAGGTGTAGCACTAGGCTTTCAGTTTGTATGTTGCGTTTTAAATTAAAAGGTGAGTTGGCGAGAAAGCATATGCTTACCTGCCTGATACAAGGTACCTGAGACACAAAGTAGCACAGTTAATAAAATACAGATTAAAAAATATTAAGATAGGTACTTTTGTATCCCTGTTCTCACAGTGTCTGCAAACTTCCATTAGCTGTAGCTTGTTTTTAAGTAAAATTGGTTGTTGAACTGCACAGTGAAAGCAGTTGCTGCAAGTTATGGTCAGCTGCCTCCTGGGCCGCCAGTGCCCAGTGATCACACACATGTATTGGAAGCAAGAGTTTTTATTAACATGTATACAGGCAGTTCTAACAGACTCTTTATGCTCTGTCCAAGTGAGAAATAAGGAGAAAACTCAAGGTACAATACAGTACTGCTGTCTTCTCCGAGTCTCCTCCCAGGGGTAGCTGGGGAGTAGTGTGGATAAAACTGAGCAAAGAACTTCAGAAGGTTTAAAACTTCTCAGGTACTTTGTACTTTCCCATTTTACAAACCTAGTTTCATGACCAAACAGGAGATTGTTGAGGCTGCTGAGATGGCCCCTTTGAAACTCCATGCATCAGCCTTTCAAAAAGGATCAAGTTGTTGCAGGCCTGACTTAATCCTGTATCTAGTGAGTTCAAGGAATTGAATTGCCAGTATTTTGACTTTTTATTTTTCTGTTTATGCAGATCCTGTACTCCAGGTGCCAATACATGTGGAAGAGTAAGTCTGTTCCATTTATCTCATTTACTGCTTGTTCAATTTTCACTGACATCTGAAAATTTGGTTTAATTTGAACCAAAATAATCAACAATGAGCAGAAGTTGCATATGTTGCATAAGTCAATTTAAGGTGGTTTAGAAAGCAGATATGGAAAGGATATAACTGGCTACATATAATTCTCTTATTTGTAGCGCTAAGAAGAAATGTCCTGTCTGCAGACTGTTCTCTCAAGCCCTTGCTCAGGTTTAGAGATCAAGTGTGCTAACTGTGCTACAATCTGAATTGAGCAGCTTTGAAAATGACGGAAACAGCTAGAGAGTGATCTCTGCGTTTTGTACTTCTTATTCTCTTAAAATAACAGACTAAAAATAGTGAAGCATAGAAACTCCAACCACCACCACTACCAGAATCTTCAAATGAAACCCTCAAGCTGTTACTTCAGAGTAGTTCCTCCAGCATAGCAGTCTCACATTTAAGTAGAAAATTTGGGGCTTTAACTTCATGTCTCTGAAGTCAGTGGTAACATCCTTTTTGTTTTGTGGTTTGTTTTTGATGTTGGGGTTTGTTTGGGTTTTTCTGTAGTTTGGGTGGGGGGTTGCCTTTACCTCTCAAATTTACTTAGTTCTGGCAACTCTTTTATTGTTCCTTGCCTTCCGTATGCTCTCTGGTTTTGGTTTATTTGTTTGGTTTGGTTTTAATTCTGTGGCATTTTAATTTTAAAAGCGTATGGATCTTGTTTAAAGGCTTTCACCCAAGTGATTGCCTGACACATTTGGATCTTTGAATTTTCAAATGTATTTGTAATCTTATGTTGTATCAGTTCTGAAACTTCTTTATATTTTTTCATTTTCACAGTTAATAAATGAAACTTCAAAAAATGGATAATACGAAGTAAAATATTTAATGTCAGATGAACTTCTCTGGAAAGCCAGTACTGACCATAGTTGCTTTCCTGTTCTCTGAGAAGCACAGTACATTTTTTTATCATTTATAATTGCTGCTTAAATCCTAGGCCAGCATTTCTTCCAGACCCAAATGATGGCAGTTTGTATACACTTGGTGGCAAGAATAGTGAAGGCTTGACTGTAAGTATGTTTTTTTCAATTCTGTCGTCTGATAATTTTTAGGAAAGTGCCCTAATCAGACTCATACGAAGGATAAGTCCCCAAGGGAACTTTCTGCTTTCTTGATAGTACTGTAAAGTTTTGCAGGCGTTTGTACAGTTTAATGGAAGTGCACCAGTTTCTTGGAAAAACTTGATCAGACTAGGCAAAAACCAGGGTCCGCTGCCTGTGCTAATGTTAGGATACAAGTTTTTGGAATGACAGTACCCTACGTTGTGTTGCTAGCACCTTTGCAGAGTGAAAACATACTTTATTTTGTTAGAGCAGAAAGTTGCCACCTTTCTTGTGATGGTCAGGAAATAATTTCTGCTTGAAAATATCAACAACACATATGTTTTGTCCACTTGCACTATTTTTCTGTAACTTGCTAAAATAATAATGATGACAACAAATAAAATTTATGTGGTATTATCCAAATACTGAATAATCTCTGTACAATTTGATGGGAAAGGTGTACCCACAATAATACAAATCAGATATGTCACTTTCGCCCAAATACTTAATTTTCTATAACCATCTGCCAAAAAGCAGGATTAGTATATGTTCTGTGCTGACACTTTTAGAAGATGTCTTTTTAAGATTTAGTAAGCAGACAAAAATGCTGAACCTTTTCAAAATAGTCACCAATGCATGTAACCCACAGATACTAGCTAACGTTTGACTTTTATTTTTAAACTTTGTGGTGATACTCAGATAAAATGTTTGGCTTCCCACAAGTTTCTTTTCTCTGGCAGCTGCTATGATTTCCCTTAAGAACTTTAATATTGTTAAATATTTTAGTATTTACTCACCACTCACCCCACTCCACAGACAGCCAGATCATAACTTGCAAAATGATTCTTGGTTCTTTTCCTGGGTGAATCCAGGAAGCAGCAATCTATTTGAATCTACTCCTTTATTCTGTTAATTTCCTCTCTTTTCGAATTAAAGTAATTTAAGTTCTGTTTAGAATCACTATCATAAAAGTTTTAAGCAAGAGTGGAGTAATTTTAGCATATTTAAGTAAACTTAGCAAAGGCCTGATCTTTATTGTTGGTGCAGCTTGTCTGTTACTCTTGTGACCTCATCCCAATAAAAGTCTCTTAAAACTTAGTAAGGATCGTCACCCATTCTGTAAGTGCAATACAGGTTTGGCAGTATCTCAAGAACTCTTCAGTCAGAGATTCATGCTTCGCCCTCTCAACAGTTTCATTTGTATGAAGATATCTGGCCTTTATATATGTTACTGTATGGTCCTGTGGAGAACCATTTTATACTCGTTATAGGTGAGACAATTAAACCACAGTATGTTGAAGCCCAGATGGTTTATAAATGATGACGGTAGACCTTAAAACCACAGAGTCTTGGCCTCATAACCTCTCAGTAGTTCTTCCATTCTACATGCATTTCTCCTGTTATAAACTCACTGAGACAGACTTCTCTCTGTTCTGGGTTTGCAGAGCAGGGCCTTGACCTGAAATTTTGAGTTCTCAGGCACTGCAATAATACAAACAAACAATAAAAAACTGTCATTTGAGATTTCTTAAGTTTTCTGACCACCCTTTTCTGTGAACAAATGTGAAGACTATCACGCCAACGTGAATAAGCTTTTATTGTTGGGTTTTTTCCCTAGAAACTTCCATTTACTATCCCAGAGCTGGTGCAGGCATCTCCCTGTCGCAGTTCAGATGGGATCCTGTACATGGGTGAGCTCAAATTTAATGTCTTTTAGATTGTAATATGTTAAGCAACTATAACATGTAGAGACTCCCAGACACACTGCATGGAAATATGCTTTATTTTGGGTATTAATTATGTTTTTTCATGAACCTTTCTGATGACAGAAAGTCTGATCGATATAGAGTTCAATTACTGTTTGAAGATTAAAAACCAGCTACTTTTCCTGAAGGAGCAAATAGCTTTTCTATGCAGTGAATAGCCTGTATGGGTTTTTTGGTTTCTTGAGATGCTGTCTCTCAACAAAATGTGACTTCTACTTAAAATCTTATGCTTATAAATGTCATTGGCTGCCTGACCATTATAATTAAATAAGAAATCCCATTGCAACACGGTTAGACATCCTCCATTATCTGAGATACAGTCAGTTCATTTATACTACAAATAATAACAAATTTATCATTCACTATCCTGACTCATTCTAATTGCAGATGGATTTAGGAGGAGAAAGGGAGAAGGAAGGACTGTTATTACTTATCACAACAGTAAAATGTGTGAAGGATCAGGGTGAATTTAGTATTGTTTTTTTTAATCACCTGAGGGGCCAATACTTACTTCTGGTTCTCCACTTTGCATCTCTCCAGTAAAGGAGTGAAAAATGCTTATTGGAAGCTTCTAAATGCAACACCTATGTGTTAGCGTCAAAGAAATATTTAAGGTCATGGCTTACGTAGTCTTGAGTGGGGTGTTAGGATTACAGTCCTTAATCAGTTTGAAATGTGTAGACCCTCACAATTTTTTGCCACCTACTGTCTTTCAACATTAGCACTTCAGTCTCCTTTTCTGCTAGCTCACAGGATCTTCTACACTCAGAAGACTGTTGGGTATTATCAGTGTGAAAAAATAATGCAGCCAACAGTACTTAGCATTCTAAATATTGTATTTAGTTTTTCTTGTCAATATTTGGGATTGACCAGTAGTGCTAAACGATGAAACTGAGCCTGACTATGAGAAATTGTTTTATTAAAAATACTTTATTCATGCTAAGTTAATGAGCCTACTAAAGAAAAAAGAAGACTGAAAAGCTTGATGGAAGTGCAGTTTTCCAACTGAATGGTAATGTGGCTTAAATTATGATTTCAGGTAAAAAGCAGGATATTTGGTATGTGATTGACCTCATGACTGGGGAGAAACAGCAAACCTTGACTTCCTCATTTGCAGAAAGTCTGTGCCCGTCAACATCCCTCCTGTATCTTGGGAGAACAGGTCATATGCTTTTTTTTCTGCAGCTTAGAAGAAAATTTGTTGTCATTGTTTTTAAAGTTTAAGATGATACCAAATGACCTTGTGATCAGTTCAGGTTTTCAAGTTTATTTCTTAGAAAAACTTCTGTAAATTATGATTTTAGACTGTACATAGAAAAATTATTAACTCTTTATAGCAGCAGAAAGATACTGGTTTTTTAAACTTTGGCAGTGGGCATGGTCCATTATTATTCTTGTTGACTACATGGTCCATTATTATTCTTGTTGACTACATGGTCCATTATTATTCTTGTTGACTAAGTGGCATTTATATTCTATTTAACAGTGCATTCCAGTAGCAGCTGTGAACCCAAGGTTGCTCTGTAACATACGGATTTTATAAAAACTGTTTAAAGAAAATGGAGATATAGCATATCCACTGAAATTACAAATGCAGTATTCTAAATAACTGTTAAAATTAGACCAACACCATATAGGTGTTGACTAGTAAAAAGGGATAAGTGTTATAGACTTGTTCTTTAACCTCTATATTAATGTCTTCTTTAAGTGTGATAGTTCAGTTACAGAACACGGTATGCTGAATTTTAGAATGCAGGGTTTGGAAACTTCTAAGTAAAACAAAGTACATCAGAAGAAGCTGTGCAGTAAAAACAAAATGCTGGTAACATGGGCAGTAACTGTCTGCAGGGCTTGTTCCAAGGTTCCTGTAGATCAGTATAATGGATTGGGTATTATCTTTAACAGCTGTGAAATGTTTATTTATCAGGAGTGTTGGGAAAATGAAATGCAGAGAGCAGTAAGTGGTGTGTGTGGTGTTTTGAAGAGTGTCTCAGATTTGAGATGATTGATTCTATTCTCTCATAGGTTTTTTTGCTTCACAGACTGTATATTTTTTAACAGAGTACACGATCACAATGTATGACACCAAGAAGAAGGAGCTGCGATGGAACGCCACCTATTTTGATTATGCAGCTACTCTGCCTGATGAAGACATAAAATACAGTAAGACTTTACTTGCTGTCTTTTTTTGTTTGGTGTCGTCTCCATGTCCCGTCCCCACCTCCCACCCCCGCCTTGACTGGGTTTTGCATACAGGCAAAAATATTCTGATTTTTTTTCTGTAATTAATAGGTCAAGCTCTCTGTCTGATTTTTGTGCAGTTGATATGCATCTGTCAGTTTTTATCCTTTACATGCAGTAATATCTAGAGCCTGTCAGGTAGCTTCAGGTAAATGGAATCTAAGAAGGTATAGCTCTTGAAGATAGGACTCTTTAAAATTTAGTGAAAAACGGCAGGAGAGGAAGCAAACCTAAACTGTGGTGCACACTCAGAAAAAGCTATTGCAGTGCTATTGCATTGCAACTGAACTTTTATTAACCTAATTCTGACAACTGATTCGCTCATCAGCTATTCTTTTGCAATATAAGATGTAATGGACTCCAGAGTTAACATAAGGCTTGAACTGTTAATATGTATTATTAAAATTGCATGTCTGCAGCAATCCAGATAATCTCCTATATGTTTGTATATTGTAGAAATGTCCCACTTTGTGTCTAATGGAGATGGACTGGTAGTGACCGTAGACAGTGAGTCTGGGGACGTACTGTGGATTCAGAATTACGCTTCTCCTGTGGTAGCTTTTTACATCTGGCAACGTGAAGGTTTACGGAAAGTTATGCACACTAACGTGGGGATAGAAACTCTGCGATACTTGACGTTCATGTCTGGGGAGGTTGGACACATTACCAAGTGGAAATATCCTTTCCCAAAGGAAACAGAGACCAAGAGCAAACTCACGTGAGCATCAATATTCCTGTTGTTCTCGCTGTCTATTTGCCAGAGCTTTGTCATTAAAACCTTATTTATATCCATTCAGTTAAGGATTGTTCTACAAGTTTCAAGATGGTGAAAAGAATACATAAAAGCAGCTCTAGTTCTCCAGCTGTNAAAAATCTATCATAAACTTAGGAAATGTATATTCATAACTTTTATCAGATGTTCTGTGTTGAATAGTTTCTTATAATGTGGAATGGAATTGTTTTTTATAATGTGAAGCCTTTCACATTATAAAAAAGGTGCGTAGCATTTTAGCAAATACTAGTTATTGAATAGTGCAGAAATAGGACATGAGTTATGTCAAATGAGTAATTGTGACATGAATAATCAACTAATAATGCTTTCATAATTAAAAAGAATGGCTTCATAGTACAGCAGTACTTAAAACAATTTTACAGATCCAGGCTTTTCAAGGTATGAATACTGATGATTTGGGAAACTCATGCATTAGTTATGCAGGGTTGTGTTGCCAAGGTTTTAGCTAAGATGGTAAAACATTCATGTGCCTACTTATTTCTAACACTGTTTTTTTCCAGACCAACTCTATATGTAGGGAAATACTCCACAAGTTTGTATGCATCGCCATCAATGGTGCATGAAGGAGTAACTGTTGTGGTAAGTTGGGAGCTGCAAGAGTTGAATGACACCTGCTGAAAAGTGCCTTTACAGAATTAGTACTGTCCTGGGCTTAAAAAAAGAGTTGAAATGGAAACATACTTAAAAATATAAAAAAAACCCCACAACGTTGCCATTGTAAAGTGGCAAAGGGATCCGATTAAAACAGAAAATAAAACACTGAACATTTCAAATGCTGCAAAGAAGTAACTGTAGCTCATAAGGAATTGGGCCAGGCAGGCTTAGCAGGAGTGGACCAGAGGTTGCCATGCAGTACTGTTGGTGCATTATGATTAATGTTAAAATGGCCGTTTTGTTCATCAGAGTAACTCCCCATAGATAGGAAACTGCATCATAGTTTTGTTTTGCTTACGCTGTGGCTCTCCAGGTAGGAAATAAAGATCCTGTTTAACTTTTCTAAAAAAAGAGAGAGTAATCTCATCTCCTAGGCAACATGTAATTTAGAAGGTCTAATGTCCAAGGTTGTTGAAGCAGTTGCTGAGGGCATAACGGCAGTGTTTACTTACGGTGGCTTTGCTGCCAGTAATTTTTGTTTGCCCACCAATTTTGACCTCCATTTTTTTATTTAGTTGCCTATTTAAATATTATAGGAACGCAATGCTTCCTTAATTGTAACAATAATCTCTCTTTCTAGCCCCGTGGCAGTGCCCTACCCTTACTAGAGGGTCCAAAAACAGAAGGAGTCACAATTGAAGACAATGGCGAGTGTGTTATCACCCCCAGTACGGATGTAAAGTTTTCAGGCAGACTGAAAGAAAAGAACAAACTCAACTATTGGAACGACTGGCTTTTAATAGGTATCCGAGGTCCCTTGCTTGGCCCTGGTCTGCTGCTCGTGCAGGATCGCGTTGCCATCTGGCGGACAATTCTAATCCAAACCTCAGCGCTGTTTTTCAGCTGCTGTAAATCTCTCACAGTGACGGCCTAAACTCGGGCAGTAATTACTGAATTCTAGTAATTGTTTCTAATTCGTCCTCATTTGCATATGAATTAATATCTTTAAGTGTATGACTGCATACTGTTTTTCCCAAGGCCCCTGCTTTATTCAGTGCATAGGATGAAGAGTGCTCATTGTTTTTTGCCTCCTCCTTCAGAGAGGGGTATAAATAATTTATTATTTACTGTAAATATTGTATTCAGGTTCCCTTGGATTTTTTTATTCTGCATAATGTTACTTTAATTCTCATATGGATCAGAGGGTCATGTTTTCCCCGTTTTACAAATGGAGGATTAAGGCACAGAGGCTGAAGATAATAGTAATAAAGTGTCAGCCTGTCCTATGTGTCCCAAATCCCAAAGTTTTGGAATTGACTTTTCAGGGCATTTACAGTTTTGCTTCAAAAATGAAGAACTGTCTGAAGTTCAGTTTTAAGTGATGCAAGTTTATAATTAAGTGATATACGCCATAGGATCTCTGTGGCAGGGACGGGATGTAACTTTCAGCTTCTTTAGCTGCCGCCTTTCCCTTCCTGTGGTCCCTTTCTTTGTTAATACTGTCCTGCTCTTGCAGTACGTCAGGTGGCTCCCTTTAAACAGTTCATATTCCTCTGCAGTCCTCCGTGCTGAATGACCTGTGCCCTCAATCTTTTCCCTTCTGTTTCTTTCCTGCTCTATACACCAGCAGGAGTCTTCCTCTGTCTACTCCAATTGCAAAAGCTGGGAGCACGGTAGTGTCTCCTGCTTATCACTTACTTGGATAGCATGAGCCAAAGGAGTGTGAAGAGCAGTTGTAGCTGAGTTCTGATCGATTCTTGCGTCCTTCTTGTGCAGTGCGATCCATTCCCTTCAGAACCATTTCGTACCTAGAACATGATCTTCACCTCAAGGCCACATCACAAAGCAAAACTACCTTGAGAGTGAGCCAGCTAGGAGGCATAATGCATGTTCCTCTAATGGTCAGGAACCAAATCCACAGCCAGTGCTTAAGCACAGAGTTCTTCAGGATTGTGATCACTGTACCTGTGACTGCTTGGGAACAATAGAGGGAAAAAATGTTTTAATTTGAGCTTTTGTTCTGTGATGTTCTCAAGCCTTTTGTAAATGAACTTTATATACGCTCTTCAGCAAAGATGCTAAAATCAAGGGTATCTTTCCTAAAAAGGGACAACTTTTTATTTGAACAAATGTGGTTTTTTTAAAGGGCACCATGAAACACCATTATCTGCCCCTACAAAGATCCTGGAGAAATTCCCAAGCAACTTACCTAAGAGGCCTGAAAACGTGATTCCGGCTGACTCTGATAAAGCCACTATTGAAGAGGTTTGTGACAAGAATAGTCATCTCACTGGATGATTGAAGAATGTAAAGGAGTAGGAGTTGGGGAAGGACTCGGAAGAAAAGCTACATGGAATTACTTCACATTTTTTGTGTCAGATTTTCATGTACTTAGCATGTAGAATCACTGGTATGATGATGTGTCATTCCTTATTTCAGAATTAGGGCTTTCAGCTGGTTTTTTTTCCACATGCAAAACTTCCTTTGACTTTGGTAGGATTATAAATTGTTAAAAATGATTTAGCAGAAAGGCTAGTGTAGAAATGCTCCATTACCCGCAAGGATATTGAGCTAACAGAGCTTTTTTTTGACTCTTAGGTTATTGACATTGTTGAAGGTTCCTCAACAGAAGTGCCTCCTTCTGTTCCAAAGGATATTGAGGAGAAACCTGCTCGGCCTATCCCTCGGCCAGAGGCTCCTGTGGACTCCATGTTGAAAGACATGGCCACGATCATTCTCAGCACTTTCCTGCTTGTGGGCTGGGTGGCTTTTATCATCACTTATCCAATGGTAATGCTGGCTTAGCTTGATGTCCTTTTGAGTTTTGGGAGAGTCAGTAACATGTTACAGCCCAGGAAATGATACAGGAGTTAGAAAGTAACATACTACAGGTTTGGGGTTTTTTTCCCCTCCTCACAGATGTGCAGGGGGTAGCAAAGGCTACAAATTTGATGTAACAGTGATTTCTCTGGGCGTATGTGCCAACTCTGGAGATTTTTTTTTTTTTCATCCCACCAATTCTGGTTTTTGTATGTGTTACTCTTTTCACGGACATGATCTTAACGCCATTGGCCTCACTCCTCTCTTCCTTACCTGAACCACTGTCAGGTTTTCCAGCTTTTGGATGAAAGCCTTTATCCTTCTGTGGTTTAAAGACACCTAGTCAACCTAGTAACAGTTAGCTTTTGCCATATTAACCAACCAGTGTGATTTCTCAGCTTTGCAATGGAAGTTCAGAATGAAATTGAAGGCGTGTGAGTGAAAGCTCCCCGGCCTACTTGGCTGATAGTGTCATAACAAGAGAGTTTTCCTCCCACCTTTTGGATGTGGCTACCCCAATAGCTATAGCGTTCCCTTTTGTGACATGACTGTAAGAAACTTCACTCCGCTTACGGAACTGAGGTCCTTTCTCACAGAGTGTACATCAGCAGCAACAGAGGCAGCATCAGCTGGAAGAGAAGATACAGCTCTTGCAGCAACAGAAGTTGCCCTTTCGTGCTCCCAGTGATCTACCCCCAGAAGCAGATTTCTTGGACACCTCCTATGGACGGACAGAGAGCTCAGCTACCAGCACACCAAATATGTCCCCCAGAGCATCAAACCATTCTGCATATTCTAGCATCTCCACATCTGATGTTGGGAGCTGCCTCTCCACTGAGCAAGAAGAGGGAGGTAAAGTTGATCCAGTATCTTTTATTGTGAGTCTCTGTATTTCTCCAGTCTGTATGATGATACAGCACAACAATTAAAATATTTATTGATGATACTTCATAGATCAGAAAGCTGAAAAGGAACATCATTCTCATTTAGTCTGACCATTTGCAAAACACTGTGCAGGTGTGCCATGCCCTGACTTTGAGCAGGATTATTTGCTTTAAGAAAGCATCCAGTTTATAGCTGCCATCTGAGGGATTATGTTGTCCACGGCGGTATATTCTTATAACCTGTAGCCATTCTAGGGAGAGGTTTGTTTAATAAAAATATGTATTATTAGTATTATTAAACTGGAGTCAAGAAATATGGATTATGCAGCACGGCCAGCCTTCCTGCCTGATCTTCTTGTGTGCTCTTTTGTCCCTTCAAAGGCTATTCAGGGGAACTGCTAGTAAACCCACTTCCATAACTGTCAGTCAGCATTTCCTAAATTCAACAAGACATCTATAAAACTTTCTAGAAAGAGTTTGTCTGCTGAGAACTGCTAGTCTCTTATACTGTCTTGAGATGTGATCTTTCCAGACCTTCTGTCAGGTGTTGTGTACAGAATGCATTTGATTCTGTATGTTGGATTATTTGGTCACCAGAGAGTATTTGCCTACTCAGCGTGAGTACCAAAATGCAGATGTTCACTTGTTTTGATCAGCCGTGTTGTTAATTTAAACATGAGCAAAAAGACTTTTATATACTGGCCCAGAAGGATGGGCAGCTGTAAAAGTCTGACTTGACCCATCGTAAACCAGTGCTTGTTTCTTGTTTTTTGTTCAGATGAAGATGCAAACAGAGTGATGGTTGGCAAGATTTCGTTTAACCCAAAAGATGTACTGGGACACGGAGCTGAAGGGACAATTGTTTACAGGTAGAAGACAATATATGCATTCAGCATTAAATAGACCAATGAATGTCTTATTTGCATTAGGTCTTTTTTTTTT
>WAAD01012204.1:0-19252 GCA_013389945.1 Fregata magnificens | reverse complement strand
ATTAGGTTTTTTTTTTTTTTTTTTTTTTAAAAAACAAAACATGTATCTAATATGAATGGAAATGAAACTTTTGAAAAAGTATTTTGCATGTGTCTGGAATATTTTCATGCAGTGTTTCTTCACTAGCAAAAACTACTTTACCTCCCTCAGAAATGTTTAATGACTGTCATGGTTTAACCCCAGCCAGCAGCTAAGCCCCACACAGCTGCTCGCTCACTTCCCCCCAGTGGGATGGGGGAGAGAATTGGAAGGGTAAAAGTGAGAAAACTCGTGGTTTGAGATAAAGACAGTTTAATAGGTAAAGCAAAAGCTGCGCACGCAAGCAAAGCAAAACAAGGAATTCCTTCACTACTTCCCATCAGCAGGCAGGTGTTCAGCCATCTCCAGGAAAGCAGGGCTCCATCACATGGAACAGTTATTTGGGAAGACAAACGCCATCACTCCGGACGTCCCGCCCTTTCCTCCTTCTTCCCCTAGCTTTACATGCTGAGCGTGACATCATATGGTGTGGAATATCGCTTTGGTCAGTTGGAGTCAGCTGTCCCAGCTGTGTCTCCTCCCAACTCCTTGTGCACCCCCAGCCTGCTCGCTGGTGGGGTGGGGTGAGAAGCAGAAAAGGCCTTGGCTCTGTGTAAGTGCTGCTCAGCAGTAACTAAAAGATCCCTGGGTTATCAACATTATTCTCATCCTAAATCCAAAACATAGCACAATACCAGCTACTAGAAAGAAAATTAACTCTATCCCAGACAAAACCAGACAAATGTATCCGTTTCCAGCATGAGAAATGCTTTAATATGCCCTGTAAAATGTCTTCTGTTGTCACTCACTTTGTACATGCTTTGTCTACAGAGTGTAAAAGGTTGTTGCGGTTTTCCTTTCTGTCTGTAGGGGGACATTTGATAACCGTGATGTTGCAGTGAAAAGAATTCTTCCTGAGTGCTTCAGCTTTGCAGACCGTGAAGTACAGTTGCTGCGAGAGTCAGATGAGCATCCTAATGTGATCCGCTATTTCTGCACGGAGAAGGACCGGCAGTTTCAGTACATAGCCATTGAGCTGTGTGCTGCCACTTTACAGGAGGTGATGAGTCACTTGCAAACCTACAGTACTTGTGAAAGTCTTCTGCCTGGAAGGCCTTCAGTTTCCTTTAGCTTAAGTTGCTGAAGTGCCTGCCGCAGGAGATGGTCTAGTTACTCCCACCATCACCTCTGTGACAATTACACATTCCTACAGCAGGGGTGTTTTCAGACCTTTAGAAAGACATCCCTAACCCTGTACTGATTTAAGGACAGAAGCTGTTGTCCTTTGATTTTTTTCCTTCTTGTGAAGGACTCCCTTCTAGTCATCCTCCCCCTCCTACCATCCGGACTTTGAAGACCCTCTACTCTTGCTTCTGGAGCACAGTGCTATATAGAATTCTAGCTCTGAATGACATTTTAGAGATCATCATCTTCAGCCAAAAAAAAAAAAAAAAAAAAGCCTCTTTTCTGTGTGTTACTAGCTAGGACAATTTACCCAGTCTAACCTTTTTTTTTTGGGGGTGAGGGGTGACGGGAGTGTACTTACTATTTATGCAGAGGGTAATGATAAGCAATGTTGTGGCTGAATCTTCTGGGTTTCGGTTGTAATTTATAGTATGTTGAGCAGAAGGCCTTCAGTCACCATGGCTTACAACCCATCACTCTCCTGCAACAGACGACATCTGGTCTTGCTTACCTGCACTCCCTTAGTATTGGTAAGAATGCCTCTTGTTTCAGTATTGGGTGGAGAGGTACATTTTCTTAACTAAAAAAAGAAGAGAAACCGGTCTGGTGCTGGGAGCCTGTTTATTCAATCCCAGAAGAGAGTTGTAGAAGCTCCACCTAGTGCTGGCAGCAGTAGTGTCTGTCCTTTGACACCAGCCTTGTCCCTGTAACATTCTGCTGTACTGGAGTAGTAAAGCTAGTCATTACCATTTGTTCAGGGCGCTGCATTTTTTGGATTGAAGTCATATAAAACATGATGACTAGTGGTGATAGAATAAAAAAAGTGATGAGCCTCTACAAAACAATAGTTTGAGGTTAGGACTTTGATTTAACAAATGGTGGTTCAGCCTTGTGAAAGGTTTACAATGCAAATACATTAAAAATTGACAAATATCGTTGGGATTGCCTGGAGTGGATAAATGGGTGTTTATAATAGTCCACAGGGACCTGAAGCCCCATAACATCCTCATCTCGATGCCTAACGCCCATGGGAAAGTCAAAGCTATGATTTCAGACTTCGGCCTGTGCAAGAAGCTGGCAGTGGGCAGGCACAGCTTTAGCCGTCGGTCAGGCGTGCCAGGCACTGAAGGGTGGATTGCCCCAGAGATGCTGAGTGAAGACTGCAAAGAGAACCCTGTAAGTCTTCATCTTTCCATCAGGCTCCCCTGGGGGAAGGCAGCACAACCAACAGGTGGCACATCATTGCAGTCAGACTTAAGATACGCAGTACTTGATGCCTGGGCATTCATAGAATCATAGAAGAGTTTGGGTTGGAAGGGACCTTTGAAGGTCATCTAGTCCAACCCTGCATTCATGCTGGCTTGCAGCTGAATATGTGATTCTGAAAAGTTCTCTCCCGCTCTTAGATGCAAAATAACCACCCTGTGATGGTGGCTCAAAGTCTTCAGGGGGAAAAAAAGATACGTGTTATTGCTATTAAAGGTTGTTTATTTGCAGACGTATACGGTGGACATCTTTTCAGCTGGCTGTGTCTTTTATTATGTGGTATCTGAAGGCAGCCATCCCTTTGGCAAATCTCTACAGCGGCAAGCCAACATTCTGCTGGGTGCATACAGCCTGGAGTCTTTAAATGCAGGGAGGCACGGTAAGAAAAGCACGGTAAACATAAAGCACTACAGAGTTTGGTGAACTTTCCATGGGTGTTGAAGTACCAACAGAAATGACAGAACTATGACCCACAGTGATTCCCAACCTGGCAGTGGTGAAAGTTGTACTCCTAAAGCACTCCTGAAGTAAAGCTCCTAAAGTTCTTAGAATTAGTACCCCAAAACATCTCTGGGATACAAAATTTGGAATCCTGCAGGCTTGACTGTAGAGTTATTTAATATATTTAAAGGGTAGGAAAGAGCTGAACTTTGATCTTCATCATCATGCTGATTCAACACTACTGACTTTGTCGGTTGCCCAGCCTATCTATGAGGGCAGTACTTGGGCTAGTGTTCAGGATCGTGTTGGAGGAAGCAGAAAACACAATGATTTTCTAAAGGACAAAACATTAGATTTCCCCACAGCCTAAGAATTATCACCCTTTTCCTTGCAGAAGACATAGTTGCTCGTGATTTAATAGAGCAAATGATAAACATGGACCCTCAGAAACGTCCGTCTGCCAGCTGTGTGCTAAAGCACCCATTCTTTTGGAGTTTAGAAAAACAGCTGCAGTTTTTTCAGGTTTGTGTTGACTTTTTGTGTTCTTTCCGTTCTAAGGACTCCTGTAGACATTCTTCAAATCTTGAATTCAGTCTCTCCTAGCTTTGTGGATGTTTGAGGTGATAGAATCCACAACCTTACTGTGAGGAATGAAGAAGCAAAGTTGTAATACCTAGGTGGTATCTCGTAAGAAATTGGCTTAGTCTTGCAGAAGATCTTTTATAGCAGGGCTAGAACATGATGTTACCCATTTACATGGCTACAGTAGCAATGCAGGAGAACATGTTGCCAGGCAGGTTTCCAAGAACAGGGTAGCCCACTGTAGTGAGTATGCATGCTTAATCCTGATGTGGGGTGGGAACTGGCTGAGGACCTGAGGTTCTTTCCAGCCTTGTCTTCTGCTCTGTGATTAAAAGGCTTTGGCAGACGGTGAAACAACTCGTCATCTCAGAAACTTGTGTGTCCCAGTCCCAAGCATAATGCATCGTAGGGTACTTTGTCATGGAGTAAAGTAGAATCATAACTCTGTTAACAGGACAGGCTGTAATGGGCCAGAAGCAGGCATTTTAAATTGTTGGGAAAAGCTTGGAAATAAAACTAGAAATAACCTGAATGTCTCTTCCAGGATGTTAGTGACCGGATAGAGAAAGAGGCTTTAGATGGTCCAATAGTCAAGCAATTAGAAAGAGGCGGAAGAGAGGTGGTGAAAATGGACTGGAGAGAGCACATCACTGTTCCTCTTCAGACAGGTAATGGACAGTATTTTATCAGAGTGGAAAGGAGTTACATGCTGTTGTTCCCAGTTTGCCAGGACAGGAAAGTAAGGATCACACTGTCTCAGTTTTGGCATGTGACCTTTACTTGTCAGCAAGTACATGTTTATATATTGAACCACACCTATAAGGATGTGTGACTGTAGGCACACATAACTTACTTTTGAGGCCAGCAACTAAAACTGCATTAAAAGACAAAAAGAAATCTTGTAATTTCTTCTGCAGATCTTCGAAAATTCAGATCCTATAAAGGAGGCTCAGTACGGGATCTTCTGAGGGCAATGAGAAATAAGGTAAAGGACTTCTTTCCATAAGCAACACACACGCTATGGTTCTGCCTCCATTTGCTGTTTGTTGCCAGTCTACGTCCACCTTACCTTGCTTTAGGTATTGAGCTCCTTTACGAGAGACTAATATGAGGTTACTTTGTCCATGAAAAAGACAGCTCTATTTAAAAGAGGATCCTACATCCTCTGACTGAGCTTTTCCCTGTTATTTTTTCCTTTACAGAAGCACCATTACAGAGAACTGCCTCCTGAAGTGCAGGAGACCCTGGGCTCCATCCCAGATGATTTTGTATGTTACTTTACAGCTCGTTTCCCTCACCTGCTCCTACATACCTACAATGCTATGCATATCTGCTGCCAAGAAAGACTGTTTCAGCATTACTATAATCGGGACTCTGCAGAGCTGAGCCTTGCAGGAGACGCTGTTTGAGAGGAGAGGGATGGAGCTTTCTTCTCTGGGACCAACATTCTAAGCACAGGGCTGTGAAACAGGCCTACCTTTAGCAGGAAAAAGTGGGATCAAAGAGGTGAATTCTCTCTCTTTGAAGAAACCAAGCGTCCAAAAAGTGCCTTGTACCTCTGCCTGCACTGGATCAGGAGATGGTAGGAGCCCAAGGAGCGAGTGGTAACTTCAGAAAAGCAATGAACTCCAAAGTGATGGAGTTATTCCAAGGCAGTTTTCAAGACAGTGAAAACGGACAGCAAAAGCTGGATATAACCCAATATCCCTGTACTGTACGTGATTTTATAACTGATCTACAAAGAATCAAAATACAGTGATTGAAATCATATAATTACTAGGGACTGGGATCTGCAAAAGGAGCCTTTTAGCTGTAGCAAATCATCAGAACCTGCCATTGCACTACTGCCATATTATGCATTAGGCACACCACAGTGATTGTAAAGGGAATCATTTATGATTATCCAAAAAACAGTAGAGAGAGTACAATTTCTGTTCAATCAGTACTACCCTGGAAAATTAGTCCCTCATACTTGAGCAGATACAATGAAGGTCTAAAAAATACTGACTTGAAAAAAATCAGTTAAAGGTTTACCTACTTTGAAAATAAGCCTCATTGTTTTAAGTATCAACCAGTATTCACAGAAGAGCTTGAACAGTCCTTGACTTAAATCACAGTATCAGAATAGATCTACACAAGTAACTTCAGAAAAATACACTGGTGTCAGCTGTGAGCTGCTCCTGAGAGGCTAATGATTTATCTACTGCAAGTGTTCCTTACTTTCTTATGAAGAAGAGTCGCCAGTTGCAGAGCCAGAGGTAAGATGAGTCCTGGGGAAAAAGGAGCTGAATAGGAAACGATGAGAGATGTACAGAACCGTGAAATTAGAAGCGGTGTTTTTAATAGGTGCGGTAAAGCTGTAAAAGGACCCCATTTTCTGTTTGTAGGGGTTGCTCCTTACGTCCAAGTGAGCCTGTGTTTTTAAAGATGCAGTATTTCTTTTCATTGGCCCTAAAGCTGTGACAAAGCATTAAGTGTGCACGAAGGAAGCAGAAATGCTGAATTCTAGTATGATACAAGTGGGGTGTTCTTTTACAATATATTTATTTAACGTATTTATATTTATTTAATTTTTACTACAAAGTGGTATCAAATCCAAGTGGTACAAGTATAAAGCATGCCAAATCATTCTTAATCGGTTTTGTGTTTATATTTAATCATACTACAACAACTGGAAGAGGAAAGTGATACTGCATCTTTCAATGGACTTCATTACAGGAGAAATTACAAACTGGGAATTTGTGTGACTGTGCCATTGTGTCTTAAACTAATAAATTATTGACAGTAATGTGTACGATTGGGTACGTACAGCTACTTTTCTGGAGCTACTTTATGGGAAGTTTTTTTCCTAGTTTTACTATGTATGACAGCAATTTACCTAAGATGCCAACTGTGCAAGTTACATGTTTTTAAAGCTTGAAAAAAAAAAATAATGGTAGTTTTACCTAAGAAGATTCAAAGCCTATTTCATATTTTTGTACTTCTCATGTAAAGTTCTTTTATAAGTCTACTAAATAAAGACTTGTACTCAGATAAAAAAACCCCACAACTTTTTGTGACGATGCATGCCTGGGGAGATAAGCCGGACTGCCGCCATGTGTGGACTAACACAGCTTTCAGAACCAGGGCTGGAGACTGTGAGCAGGGGCAGAGGGTAAGGTGCCTGCAGCAGCCACATCCTGCCCCCCAGGGAAGGGGCACATGCCTGGTTTTTGAGCAGGGACCTGCTCAAAACCACTGCTGTCCTGCTAGGCAGAGATACAGCTCTGATGCAAGAAAAAAACACATGCACCTGCTTGCTCACACATACATGCACTTGCAAGCATGCCCACTTTCTCTCTCCGTCTCATTTTGGGTTGGGGGTGAGCATCCAGCCTCCCTGAAGGCCCAGGAGCCTCGTTTTGTTATGCTGACCAACAGCCACCTACATCTCAGTGTCTGAGGCAGGTGAACAGATAAGATAAAATGGCTGGAATGATTGCACGCTGCAAAAATTTTTATTGCTGTGCAGGACCGAGATACCCATAAATAAATTTTTGTGTGAAACTAAGTTGACAAATGACCACGTGGTTTACAGGAAAAAAGCCAGCCTGTAAAACAACTGCTGGTGCGTGGAAGGCTGAGGGCACGCCTCTCATTGCAAGTATCAGTGCAGCCAACCTGTGCCCAGCGTTACAGAGGGCTGATGAGCCACTGGTGGTTCAGGACCCTGTCACGCTCTCTTCCTCACTATTGAGTAAGTAGCTGATATAGAGGGCAATAAGTGGGGAGGGGTGGGGGGATGGATCTGCCTAGTTTTAAAAAAAAAAAAAAAAAAACCAACACCCTAACATCACCCTCCCCCCCCAAGCACCTTGACACGTACCCTGTTTTGGTGGGGCCCATGGCCTTGGGGTGCAGCCACACGAGGGGTTCTTCCCGTGCCGGAGGCAGAGGATGTCCGGTGGGTTGCAAAGGCAGCACCCAGCAACAGCACCGTAGAGAAGGGGTGGAGACTTGGCAGATCATCAAGAACGTATGTCTAAAGCAGTTTCCCTTTTTATTGCCGGACTCATCGAGAAGAGCCCCACAGGAGCGCTGCACAACCACCCACGGGGCTCAAACTCCCGCTGTGCGGCTGAGCCAGCGGGCCGGCAGAGCCTGGCACCGCAGCAGGTTGGAGCACCTTCCCGCCCTCCCTCGCCTTCTTTGGAAACGCTTTCCTTGCAGGCAGCACTGGAGACAGTTCAGTTACCTGCAGGCTCTGCAAGGTAAGCCCTCCCTGGTCCTGCACGGGGAGGCGGGGGGGGGAGTGGGAGGTTACGCTCAGCCTGGCAGGTTCCTTCACCGGTAGTGGGCCTAGGAAAAGCGAGGCTTTCCCTGCACTGCCACCCTCCCAGCTCAGCCCCGTCCCCGTCCCGCTGGGAAAAGGGCTGCTCAGCAGTGGTTACTGAATGGGACTGTCTGAGCAGCTCGGGGGGGGCGAACACCTCTGCCCGCACACACCATGGCTACATCCCTTCCCTGCCCGCCCATGCCGCCTACTATCACCCAGGCCCCACTGGGGTGCACGCAGGCTGCAGGGACCACAAAAGCGCTGCCGCTCACCCCCCCCCGGGCTGCTCTTAAAAACGGGGGGGGAGGAGGGTCCCGCAGGTCCCCTCCAGCACGGGGCTCTGCGGCCCCTGGACATGGTTCCCCAGCACTGCCCACTGCTGCCGGGCCTCCACCCTAGTTTCTATTCTCCGTTGAGTTTCGTTTTCTCCCAAAACACCGCCTGACGTCAGCTGTCACAGCAGCCTGTAGCAGAAAGAGGAGCGCGGGGGTGGGGGTGGCTCTCCACAAGCCAAGTCCCTGTACAAACACAGCCCTGGAAGGTGGGGTGGTGGCCAAAGGCACTGGAAGGCCAGCACTTCAGGGACATTTTTAGCCCCATTTCTCAGGGGAGGCTGCACTGGATGTCAGCAGGAATCCATCTCCAAACATTTTCGTAACCAGACTGTCTACACTTATTCCGGAGGGATCCACTTACACCTGTGGCACGTCAGAGCAGGCCCGTAACAGGTTCCCCTTAGAGCCACTCACTTTTAAACCAAAGCTATTGGCCATGCTGGTGCCTCAGCCAACCAACAAGCTTTCTATGGAGCTGACCAGGTGCTTAAACGGTAAATAGGCACTTGCTCCACATAGGTGGGGTTTTTTTCTAGCATCCCCTATTCTCCTAGACCCACTATCTCCCCAAACCGCCACCACCTGTTGAACTCACTTCTTGCCAAGCCGTGGTCCTGGGGAGCACTCCTCACCTTCCCTCACTTGCAACCTTTGTACTTTCAGACATTGCTGGAAGCTTGCGCAGAGCCCCACAACTGCCTTTTATGCTGGCTGCACTGGTGACTCTGCTCCTTTTACACTTGAATTCGGAGGCTGCAAGTGTCGCTGTTGTACCACCGCGAGCTGCAGGGAGGGAGCTGGCCGGGCTATGGACACCTGCTGAATCAGCACAGAGCTGAGCTTTCACACTACAGTAAGAGAAACATCACCACCGTGCCCCTTTCGCTGTGACCCTTGTTGACTAGCCCGTAGCTCATGGATGGTTACTGTTGACTATGAATCTGTCGTAGATTTCTGTTGTTACACTGAGCAGGCTTATTTAACATGTTTCCTCCTGTGCTACAGAACTGGCTGTCCCTGCTACAGTCCATCTCTGTACCCCTGTAAATGGAGCCTGAGCAAGGCAGAAGATGTCATTTATCAGGCCAGGACACCCCACTAAAAAGAAAATCTTCTGTTGGGTTGGGCAGTGAGTTGAATTGCTTCATGGAAAATCCAGTGAGCACCAGAACAGACGTGGAAAAAAGAGAGGGAGGGGGAAAAAAGGGAGAGGCGGAGAGAGCACATGCACAAAAAAAAGGGAGAAAAAAGGGAGTGTGAGAGCGCGAGAGGCAGGGAAAGGGGGAGCAAGTAAGAAGATAGGAATAAAAAGCAAGAGATACTATGCAACCTAGGGGATACAGTAGTGTTGGGCCTCCTTTTCTCCAATATCTAACAGAAGCTAGTATATATAATAGCTGGGCACAGCTGTCAGCACATGCTTCTCCAGCAAAACCCCATCTCCTTCGCACCCACGCGTGTGTCAGAAGCAAGAATAGCTGCAAGAATAGCACAGTACAGGCATACAGAAGCAGTGTAGCTGGCAAGACCGGGCCAGAGGTACAGAAACTACACCGGACCAAAAAGGTGGGGAGGGGTTGGGAAAACAGAACAAGTCAACTAACAGGAATGTTAACTGTAAATCTGAAGACAGTTATTTTTTCCCCCTCTAGGGTTTTGTTCGTGAACAGCAGGATTTCCATCATCAAAGGCAATGGGTATGTGTTGCTTTTAGAAAATTTGTACTTTATATGTAGCGATTTGCTTTTTAATATCTGCATTTTCAGAGTTCATCTCTAGTGGGGAACTAATTGGTACTCTTAACATCATCTTGTGGTTTGTATTGATGCTATCTTCATTTAGCAGAAAATAGACTCAAGTGGGTAAATGATCTACCCAAACCTCTCTGGTTTAGAGAGCTCAGCCCCTGTCACTTCTGATAACCTGATCACATCATTCCCTTTCAAAAACAATTTAGGTTATTTCTATGAATCCCTTTGAGGATCATTTCCAAACCTCTCTCATGGTTTCCTGCTTCACTGATTTGTTAAGTCTTGTACCATTGCTTAGGACTGCTTTGGATTAAGGTTAAGGATGCTTTTAGTCATCAGAACTGACATCTTTGAGAAGTTAAGACAGTCTCGCACCGTGACCAGCAGAAAGAAAACAATCTAGCATTCAACATGGCCAGTTCTGCAAGGATCATAGTGCCTTGTCAAGCACGTTAACATCTTTTTAGTTATGTATTAGTAATACAAATTTTAACTTGTAGATTACAGAACATTACCTGTGAATGAATGGGATGAGAACCATGTCCAATGTTGGCTAGAATCTACTGGAATCAAGAAAGAGTATGTAGAAAAACTATATGCGGAAGAAGTGACAGGTCCAGCACTAATGGAACTAGATGACTCTTTCCTCAAAGGCATAGGTATGAAGGGAGGCCAAATCCACATACTCATCCGCAAGAGAAATGAACTTCTGCAGCTACAGAAAAATGCACAGCAAGCCAAGCATGCGCAAACAGATCCAGTAAGACCCAGAAACACCCCCGCTCAAAAAACTTCAAGTGGAGACAGCTGTGGTCCAGTAGATAAAACCAGCAGAGACAACACAGCTTCTACTTCTGGCAAGAGGCAAAGGAAAAGGAACAACTCCCAACTTAAAAGTACTGATGAAGTTTTAGAGCTCAGCAACTGTCGACCATTTAAAAGTCAGAATGCTGATTTCAAATACGTGAAAGACAGAGTTCTTGCTCCAGAATCAGGAGTCAATGGTTTAATCACTCCTTGCCATGAATACAAATCTTTTGCCATCGCTGCAGAACTGAACAAAAATCAACTGCAATCAAAATTTGCCTGCGAAGTGATACGGTTTGCTTCAGCCTGCATGAACATTCGAACAAATGGCACCATACATTTTGGTATCATGGACAGCGTTGAGGATAAGGGTTGGAAACATGGCCAGATCATTGGCATACAGGTCAAAGAGCGAGAATACTACGTTGATGCATTAGATTATATAGAAAAATGTTTTAGTGAAAATGTACAAGAAATTGCAAGGAAATGTATTCACCCACCTGTTTTTGTTGAAGTGATTTCGAAAGACTCTCAGGAACAAAGCTTTGTGGTGGAGGTTGACATTGAACCAACATCCAGTTTAGTAAAGAACAGATTTTTTGAAGTGTATTTGCCAAAATACAATGAAGGCAGCCAGAAGGTGACCCTGACAAAAGATCGAGCTCTCTATCAGAGACTAGGAGCAAAGTCGGAACCTGTAAATCACAATGATCTAGCTACTTTTATTCAGGGTTTACAAGACAGGGATGATCAAAGAGAAAAAGCTGAGCTCTCCAGTGTAGAAGTACATACAGAAGTATCTCAAAATTTAGGAAGAAAGTTATCCATTCTACTAAATGATGGCAAAAGCTATATGGATGATTCCCTACGGTACATCCTTGTCACAAACAGATGTGAAAAGGATAATCTGAACTATACCAACTTTTTAATGCACTTGAACATTTTCTGCGTCTTTGACTTTGATGAAGATTCTAATGTGTCAGGGCTGTATAGCAAGTACAAAGAACATCATGCGACAAGGTGTTATTTTTTACAGGATTTTTCCAACGAAAGTAAGACTGGCAACCCTCCCTCTCAGAAACATTTGTGCCTGTTTGATCAGACCAGCTGGATATTCTGCAATGGGCGCACTGACTTCCTTGGGGATGAAAAACCTTGTGATGAAAATACATGGATTAGAACAAAAAAAAAATACCTCAAGAAAGCAATTACTCGTATCTGTGACGAAATCCTGCCAAAGCGGTCTTTCATTGTGCTTTTCCTATTGCTATCACCAGTGCAGAAACCACTTGTGGACACTTTTCAGGAATTCTATACAGAGATGAACGGCATGGAGTACATCATTTGCATTGCAGAGTCCAGAGAAAATTATGGGAAGTGGGCTAATCTAGCTCAGGCGTCCTGCAGCATTGAGACACTAGAACAATGCAGTATTGTGGGTATGAAACTAAGTCATGTAGATGCCACCATTCAAACAATGCTGCCTTCTACAGCACAACCCAGACATCTGCCAGTTTCCACTAGAGGGCTATGTACGCTTCCCTCACTGGAAGAAGAGAAACTGTTTTCCCTAGAAATCCTTTGTGTTGACCAATGTGATGATATCAAATTAGATCTTTTGACTGAAAAAGAGATACAAGAAATAGAACAAAACTTTTACCGAGGAAGAAAAATCATCTGGGAAAACTTCTGGCTTGCTGATAAAAGATGCTGTGGGGAAATCATTGAACGCGAAGCATGTCAGGATGCTAGCAAACTCCTAGATGACATTTTGCGAGGAAGCGGACTCAACTATTCTGTGGCTAAACTAAAGATATTTCACCATCCTGGAAGTGGTGGAAGCACGATAGCACGGCAAGTTCTATGGAAAAGAAGAAAGGACTTAAGATGTGCTGTCATCAAAGCCTCATATTCACCTGCAACTGTTTGTCAGCATGCGCTTGCATTTAGAGATTACGAAGAAAAAGAAATCAGTCACTGTCTTCCTGTGCTCCTCCTGATTGAGGATTATGATGAAGACTATTTAGAAGAACTAAGGAATGAGTTAATGGATGCTGTAGCAACTAGGAAAATTAATTCCCCCAGACCTTACTTCATCCTCATGTGCTGTAGACGATCCAATGACCCTGAAAGGCTTTGCAAGGCTTCTCCACTGGACACAGTTGCTGTCACTCACAAGCTGACGGACTCAGAGAAAAGTCAGTTCAGAGCTAAACTTGAAAAACTGAAGCAGAAAGATGTCAAGCCAGAATTCATACTTACGTTTGTCCTGATGTGTGAGGAGTTCAATGAAACATATGTGAGAGACTTTGTAGGGCACATATTGCAAGACATAGACCATTATTCTCGTGATACATGCTTGATGCGTTATGTGGCTTTGCTTAATTTTTATGTACCCAATTCGTATGTTTCATTGTCACACTGTGAGGCTTTTCTGGGACTCGGGGTATACACAGAAAGGAAATCAAGAGCGTACAATTTCAAAAGTCACTTGAGTGAACAAGCAAGAATGATTTTTATTGAGCTAAGGGAAAGTACCACCTATATTTCATCTGTTCGGATAATACACTGTCTGGTTGCAAAAGAAATTCTGCATCAGCTTTCAGGGAATGAACCTCAAAGTCAACTTGCAATGACTCTTCTTCAGGAAAAGACGCTCTTTGAAAACAGATTTGGACGAGAGGAGTTCATAAAGTTCATCAGAGATCTGTTTATTCGACGTGATAAAAGAAGCAGGGGTGACAATACTGACACACTCTTCTCCCCATTTATTGAACATGTCTGTAAAGCTGAAGACTGTGAAAAAGCTATAGCTGTTTTAAAAGCTGCATATGAACTCCTTGGAAAAGATCCTTTTTTTGCCCAGCAGCTTGCCAGACTGCATTACAACAATGAAAAATTTAAAGATGCAGAATATTGGGCAGGGGTTGCAAAATTTCATTTGCCGAATGATTCTTATATTTTAGATACAGAAGGTCAAGTCTACAGGAAATGGTTTAGTTTCACTGTGGATAAAATGACACAGGAGGACACTCCTGAAAGCATCATTCAAAAGATAGAGATTGCCCTTAAAGCTATGAAATGCTTCAGGGCAGCACAATGGGCTGCAAAAGCAGAACGTGACAGTATGAACAATGCTGGCTATTTTGGAGAAGTAGAAGTAGGATGTCGTCTCCTTAGATTTTTGTCCACAGTCCATGTATTTCACAGGAGTCCAGAGGGAGAACATTCTGAGCTTGTGAAATACCTGATCACAGATTACATTCCTAAAGACATTGAAAAAACATGGGGAAGGCTTCACTCCCGCCTAAAAGGCTTACGCCAGAACCTGTACAATGCTCTGGAATGGATTTCAGAAGACCTAAGTTATTTCCAAACAGATAAAAACCACGAGAAGGAAGAGGAAGATGAAAAAGATGAAAAGGAAGAACAAATTTATAATCCCAGAAAATGGCTAAAAAGACAGTCTGAGGTATATGCTAAGTTCTTCATCTCAACATCACTTATTGAGGACAGCAACGGTGGCCTCGAGAGCCAGCTGATTAGACGCATGAATATTTATAAGAGTGGTGGAGGTAGTGTCACTAATATCCTGTCATTCTTAACAGATAAGAAAGAGAACAGGTCAGCTGAAAAGCTAGAAAAGATCCTTAGTTTCTATACAGAAAACCCACTAACGGACAGGCTGGAGGACAACGATCTGATCAATTATATTTTGTGCCACATCACATTAGCATGCTTAGCACCAGGATCAGCCAAACTTCTTCCAGCGCAAACTCTTCGTGAGCTCAGTGTAAGATTCTTTAAAGGAAAAAGACCATTTCCAGCAAGCGCCCATTTTTTGCTCACCTTGCTGTACTGGCCAGATGAGGCATTAGACAAAGAGCCTAATCCAGATAAAGACGAAATTCTAAACTCAGCCCTTCAAACCCTGAAACGTTTATATGACATCAAGATGAAAGATGTTCCTACCAGAAAGAAAAGAATCTACACCCACTTTTTTCTGGGAAAGGGTTATGGCTTAAGTAAGATTGTGCACAAAACTAAAATTGATAAATTAATTAGTGGGTCCTTAGATGAGAGGAGAATGAAGTGGCTACATGGAACTGTATGGAATATTGCCAAGATTCGTGACATTCTCAAAAGAGTTTCTGGTTGGACCAAGGACAGAAATTTATTTATACGTGGCCATGTGAAGGAGTTTCCTATCTTGCCACTCCACCGTGATTCAGTGCCCCCTGGAAATGAAAATGTGACCTTTTATTTAGGCTTTTCATTTAATGGTCTTGTTGCTTTCAATATTGAGGTTGAAAATAACCCAACTGTCAGCAGAATACAAGGTATTTAGTACATTAACAGTACCTGCTGCACTGTTAGCAGATACAGCACTGAAAGCGTCCATCGTGACATGTAAAACAAAAAGTGGACTGTGCTGGCTGAACACCAGGTAGCAAGATAGCCACACTTAACTACTACAGTAATGACCGAATACCTAAAAAAAATTTGAAACCTATTATTTGTAAGCACTGTTATGATTTCATAGTCCAAACAATTCCTGCACTTGGCAAAATGTTTTTACAGCATTGTCCAAGAAATGTCCACACAGTGACTCAAATTTGTCTATTGTATGTATCCTCGCTTGAAAACATCGTCTAGCCTGATTTACTGATTTGAAAAATGCAAAGGAGTTTGTTGTCAGCACTGTGTCTGCAACCATCGTGTCACATTAAGCTTCCAATAATAAAGCTGCCTGTTATTCTTGGAGTTTCACATTGTTTGATACTGATATTGTCACTAAAATTTACAGAAAACCTGTCATATAGCTTAAGTTTTAATCTAATAAAAAACCTTTAGGAAGAATTACCAGTTCTACATGAGCGTAATTACCCTACTTGAAGATATAGTTCTAACAGTAGCAAGGTATGGTTTGCTTTTCCACCTTTGGCCAAGATCTGGGCACAGCCAAAAACTGTAAAGGGAATTGCAAGCCACTATGAATTCAGAACAAAGTCTCAAACAGGATGAAACCTATCTAGCCAAAGCCTTTGCCCTCTGGCCTGAGGAAGCAGAAGCAAAGCTTCTGACTGCTGGCCAGGCAATACTTGTCTCCTTCCCTTGCCTTCAACCCGAGACACAACAGCAAAGCAGACTCTTGGAGGGCTGTACCTTCTGCTTGGGAAATCCAGGCTGGCACATTTCACCAGGGTTAAGTGAATGCTTAAGGGTTAAGCTAACCTCAAGAGGTTAAGCACATCACAGGCAGCTTTTCCCAAGATGAGCTAGGAAGGTGCACTGGAGGAGCAAACCATGACAGCACCTGAACTGCTAGGAGCAAGAGACCTAGGGCACTAGAGAAAGTCCCCTCTGTCCCCCACCCTGAGGCAGGAGGCAGGGAGAGGGGTAGGAAAAGTTAATTGGGCAAAGGCACCCTTCTTAAGTCTAGTATGGGGACATAAGGATGGCTTCAACCCGGAGCAGATACACGATGTGCAAACTTACTGAAAAGCATGGGAGCCAAAAGAAAGCATCAACTACTTAACAGTTTATACAATCTGCTCAAATGCTGTGGCAAAACCATAGCTTTTGTTTTCAAAAAGACACTGTTACCATAATGAAAAATTAAAGCCAGAAGACTTGGCCAAGAGGGTCCACCTTCCTGCCTGCAGGCACCTGACTAGATACCGTAGCTAGCTATCCTTTGCCCCATAGCCCACACCACTGCAGACTCTCGACTCTTTCCTTTGAGGCCTAAGTAGGGATCTTACTTTTCAAAGATACTCATTTTTACCTCTTAGAAACTAAAGGCTTAAATCCAAACTCTTTACCTCATCAGGATATTATAAACACAACCTTCCTCCCATGCCCTGCAGAAAGAACAAGGTTTAGAGAAAAAAGCATAAACCTACAGACTAGCACTCCAAGTCCTGTGTTGCAAAACAAGCTGCTGAGGCTCACAAGGCAGGAAGTACAGACCCATCCTTCTTACTGTTTACCCAGTCATACTCAAATTCCCCAAGCGTCTGATAAATCAAACTTGGGAGTGCTTTAACCGGCTGAGCACCACACAAACCCCCTTGCTCTAGCCAGCTTTTACGACAAAGCAGTTCCCCTGTTTTCCAAATGCCCCTCAGATTTCCCTAGACCTGAAAGGGCCAGAGGACATAAACTCCAGTAAAGAGCTCATGCAAAGTAGTAGTCTTCCCTAAAGGGTCCTCTACTTAGTGTTAAGCTCCTCATTACACATATCCAACTGAAAATACCATGAACTGTTCCAGGTAGTGTAGCATTAAAACCACAGATTTATCTTCCTTTTACCAGCTCTTTGAAATTAATCTACGAGTAAGCTAAACGAGACCAACCAGCCTTGCAGAGTAATCCATTCTCATCCTGTAGACAGGAGTTGCAAGGACACGCATCTTTAAAGCTACCTCATCTCTCCAGGATTCTGCTCTAAAAGGGTTTAGAACAGACCACTTAACAGCATGCCCCCTCTACCAGGTTTTATGAAAATGCTATTAAGATACTTTCCTCCATATTCCCCCTGACTCTTCCAACTTAAATAGTCTTTTTTTTTGTAGTCAGTTCAGCAGAAGGACAGCAGACCAGCAGCAAAAGGAAGTTACAGATTAAGAAGTCAGGATTCATTTGCTTGTTTCCAGGTACAAAACACTTTAAGATAAAGCTCACATGAACAATTTTTTGCAGTTTATAGACAATCAGAGAGCTAGTACAAAGTTATTCAAACCATAATATGAGTGAAGGTGGATTTTATACTTACACACACTTTGGAACAGCTAACACTCGTTGCAATAATTTAAATAGGCCCTCAAGAGGTGAAAAAATACACAGAAACAGTGGTTCACTTCTGTTTAATCAGAGACTGTTACAAAATGGTAGACACACATTACAGACTTGTATATGTGCAATGATCCATTCCCGAAGCATATAGTTCATAGAAGGTTCCCAATGGATGCAAATGATGTTAGCTCCATATTTTCTTTGACTCTTCTTTGTAAACTGGATGCTATAAAATGAAGCTAGTTACCGTTACTATTACTTGCATGCATGAAAGTGATGCACATACTTACCAGTCTCTCACTTTCTCAGATTAAATTCAACATCAATATTTTGCCACTTGTCTTTTGAAAAAGATCAATGATCCCATCCCTTTCATACTACTTACACAAAAGCAGCATCAAGTTACAGAAAAAACCTTCATGACACACCAACTTCCGTGGCTGTACTGCTACTGAGAGGGGACATAATTCAGTCATGTGCTTTAAGGTACTTTACGAAGGTACTAAAACCAGCGCGGAGCCTGGGTCCACTGCACAGTGACAAGAATCTCTGAAGGGGTGATTCACAGTCATTAAGCAGAAGTCTAAAAGGAAATGGTGTGAACTGACTCACTGTTCCACATATAGTGTATCAGAACTGGGAAGGAAGGCTTCTGAAGCACATTTGACTGGACTGCTGCTGTAATGGTATATCAGAAGTTGAGCTACAACTTAAGACTGCTCACCTGGTTATGAAAGCTCAGATTCCTAGTATTGTTTTGGTCCTGTCTCAAAAGAAAATAAACTTAATTCTACCAAAAAGTACTGTAATTAATTGCCATAAAAAGTTTCACACAGAGATGATGTTCTACCAGAGTTCCTATTAGGATCTACCCCAGACAAATATACTTTTTGTTGATGAGACACTAGAGAATACCACTACCCTTTAGTTAATCCCCACTGATTGCCAAGCTGGTGTACAAGTAGTGCAGGTCAGCATCCAACCACTGTCAAAACTGAGACTTCACAAAGTAATTCAGCAGCCAAAAGCAATCAGTTACTCATTCCAACTTAGTACTGAGCATTGCATTAAGTATTAACTAGGGTCAACCACAGAAGTTAAAAGAAAGATGCATACATTCTGTTAATAGGATAATGGCCTCACAACAAGGTATCCCTATTATTCATGCACATCTGCCATTAAGATTTAGGAAATATAGGCAAAAGATAAGTTATGAATGTTATTGTACAGCCTTCCTTTCTTTTTCTTCTAGGAAGAAACACCTACACAACATTATTCAAAAATTTGCACGTAGCTAGTTTTGCAGACAAAGCAATTTAGTGTGAATGACTGAGAACTGATGTAGAGAAGATGCCAGGAGATGGGCTTCAAGTGTAACTATGCTAAAACTGGGAAGATACAATCCCCTTGAAACTTTTTATGTTAGTATGATGAATTCTGCAGTGTCGCATAAGATTTCAAAATTCTAAAATAAGCAATACTGCTGGAAGCGTCAAGTCACTCATGAACTACTCTAGACCATACAGATGAGCCGGCAAAACTAAAGTGTCTGTTCAGCTACCACACTAGTATGATCTTCCCAATACCTAGTTTCTAAATAATTATCCACCAATGATGTCAAAAGCCCCTCAAATTCACCATGTGATAACATGCCCATGAGAAGTGAATTAAAAGCACAGAGTTTTACAGCTCATCCAGCTGTGAAACTATGCTATGTGCTATAGCACAGAAAGTTTTAATCTCCCATGCCAATA
>WAAD01012203.1:787-15933 GCA_013389945.1 Fregata magnificens | reverse complement strand
CCATGAGCTGATTTGTCAACTGGAGAGCCAAGGAGGGATCATCAAGACTCGCTTACCTTATAACAGTCCTATATGGCCAGGGCAGAAGTCTAATGGAGAATGGAGACTAAGAGTAGACTATCGTGGCCTGAATGAAGTCACGCCACCATTGAGTGCTGCTGTGCCGGACATGCTAGAACTTCAATACGAACTGGAGTCAAACGCAGCCAAATGCTTTGCCACAACTGATATCGCTAATGGATTATTCTCATTCCCTTTGGCAGCAGAGTGCAGGCCACAGTTTGCTTTCAATTGGAGGGGTGTCCAATACACCTGGAATCTACTGCCCCAGGGCTGGAAACACAGCCCTACCATTTGCCATGGACTGATCCAGACGGCACTGGAAAAGGGTGGAGCTCCGGAATATCTGCAATACATTGATGACATCATTGTGTGGGACAACACAGCAGAAGAAGTTTTAGAGAAAGGGAAGAAAATAGTCCAAATGCTTCTGAAGGCCAGTTTTGCCATAAAACAAAGGAAGGTCAAGGGACCTGCATGGGAGATCCAGTTTTTAGGAATAAAATGGCAAGATGGACGTCATCAGATCCCAATGGATGTGATCAACAAAATAACAGCCATGTCTCCACCAACTAGCAAAAAGGAAACACAAGCTTTCTCAGGCGTTGTGGGTTTTTGGAGAATGCATATTCTAAATTACAGTCTGATTGTAAGCCCTGTTTATCAAGTGACCTGGAAGAAGAATGATTTCAAATGGGGCCTTGAGGAATGACAAACCTTTGAACAAGTTAAACAGGAGATAGTTCATGCAGTAGCCCTTGGGCCAGTCTGGGCAGGGCAAGATGTAAAAAATGTGCTCTACACTGCAGCCAGGGAGAATGGCCCTACCTGGGGCCTCTGGCAGAAAGCACCAGGGGAGACTCAAGGTCGACCCCTAGGGTTTTGGAGTCAGGGATACAGATGATCTGAGGCCCGCTATACTCCAACTGAAAAAGAGATATTGGCAGCATATGAAGGGATCTGAGCTGCTTTGGAAGTGGTTGGTACTGAAGCACAGCTCCTCTTGGTACTCCAACTGCTGGTGCTGGGCTGGATGTTCAAAGGGAGGATCCCCTGTACACATCATGCAACTGATGCTACGTGGAGTAAGTGGGTTGCACTGATCACACAACAGGCTTGAATGGGAAACACAAGTCGCACAGGAATCTTGCAAGTGATTATGGACTGGCCAGCAGGCAAAGATTTCGGAATGTCGCCAGAGGAGGAAGTGACGTGTGCTGAAGAGGCCCCACTGTGTAATAAACTACCAGAAAATGAGAAGCAATATGCCCTGTTCCCTGATGGGTCCTGTCGCATTGTAGGAAAGCATTGGAGGTGGAAGGCTGCTGTATGGAGTCCTATACAACAAGCTGTAGAAACTGCTGAAGGAGAAGGTGAATCAAGCCAATTTGCAGAGGTGAAAGTCATCCAGCTGGCTTTAGATATCGCTGAACAAGAAAAATGGCCAGTACTTTATCTCTGTAGTGACTCATGGATGGTGGCAGATGCCCTGTGGGGGTGGTTACAGCAATGGAAGCAGAACAACTGGCAGCGCAGAGGCAAACCCATCTGGGCTGCTGTATTGTGGTAAGATATTGCTGCCTGGGTAGAGAACCTGGTTGTAGAAGTACGTCACGTAGATGCTCATGTACTCAACAGTGGGGCCACTGAAGAACATCAAAACAACAAACAAGTGGATCAGGCTGCTAAGATTGAAGTGGCTCAGGTGGATATGGACTGGCCACATAAGGGTGAATTATTTATAGCTTGGTGGGCCTGTGACACCTCAGACCGTCAAGGAAGAGATGCAACATATAGATGGGCTCGTGACCGAGGGGTGGACTTGACCATAGACACTATTGCACAGGTTATCCGTGAATGTGAAATATGTGCTGCAATCAAGCAAGCCAAGCAGTTAAAGCCTCTCTGGTACGGAGGACGATGGCTGAAACATAAATATGGGGAAGCCTGGCAGATTGATTACATTACACTCCCACAAACCGGCCAAGGCATGCGCTCACAATGGTGGAAGCAACCACCGGATGGCTGGAAAGATATGCCGTACCCCATGCCACTGCCCGGAACACTATCCTGGGTCTTGAAAAACAAGTCCTATGGCGATATGACACCCCAGAAAGAATTGAGTCAGACAACGGGACTCATTTCCGAAACAACCTCATAGACACCTGGGCCAAAGAGCATGGCATTGAGTGGGTATATCACATCCCCTATCATGCACCAGCCTCTGGAAAAATCAAACGATACAATGGACTGTTAAAGACTACACTGAGAGCAATGGGTGGTGGGACATTCAAACACTGGGATTCACATTTAGCAAAAGCCACCTGGTTAGTCAACACTAGAGGATCTGCCAATTGAGCTGGCCCTGCCCAATCAAAACTCTTACGTACTGTGGAAGGAGATAAAGTCCCTATAGTGCACGTAAAAAATATGCTGGGGAAGATATTCTGGTTTATTCCCACCTTGGGCAAAGGCAAACCCATTCGTGGGATTGCTTTTGCTCAAGGACCTGGGTACACTTGGTGGGTGATGTGGAAGGATGGGAAAGTCCAATGTGTACCTCAAGGCGATTTGATTTTTAGGTGAAAATAGCCAATGAATTAAATTGTATGATGTTAATTGCTATATCATCACATCTATGATTGCTATATGCCATATCAATGGCATTACAGTAAGAATCAGCCAGATTAATGAAGAATGAACTTTGATTGAACCGAGCAAAGTGCAGTGATGATAGAACCAGACATGCACAGCGATAATAGAACAAGAACTGGCTTCAGCATTCAACAATCCAACACCACACACCATCTCTCCTGCCCTGAAGGGCTGTTATGACAGATGGAGCCCAAAGTCATGGACTAAATTAACTCAACAGATGTTTTAGGAGGATGGCCCATAGACTAAGGGAATGATATCTATGTATAGATATCAAAAAACAGCAAAAGTGGTGGTGATTAATTGGAATGTATTAGAAAGTGTGGGACCTGGTCATGACATAAATGGTATAGAAGAAGGGGCAGATTCTGTCCTGATTTTGGCTGGGAAAGAGTTAATTTTCTTCCTAGTAGTTGGTATAATGCTGTGTTCTGGATTTAGGATGAGAATATTGTTGATAACACACTGATATTTTAGTTGTTGCTAAGTAGTGCTTACACTAGTCAAGGACTTTTCACTTCTCATGCCCTGCCAGTGAGAAGCTGGGAGGGGGCACAGCTGGGACAGCTGACCCAAACTGACCAAAGGGATATTCCATACCATATGACGTCATGCTCAGTATATAAACTGTGAGGAGTTGGCTGGGAGGCAGACACCGCAGATCAGGAACTGGGTGTGCATCGGTAGGTGGGTGGTGAGCAATTGCATTTTACATCACTTATTTTGTATATTCTTTTACCATTTTTATATTCTCTTCCTTTTATGTCCTATGTCTCTCTTTTTATCTCAACCCACAAATTTTACTTTTTTTTTTCCTCGATTCTCTCCCCCATCCCTCTGTGGTGGGGGGGAGTGAGCGAACGGCAGTGTGGGGTTTAGCTGCCTGCCATGTTAAACCACAACAGTGTGCAATGTAGATAGCTGTTTGCATTTTATCTCGTTTTGAAACTGGAGGCAAGGAAGTCTCTGTTCTTGTCTGTGGAAGATATGAGCATTCCAAATTTTCAAGGCATAATGCAGCCAACTAAGAAGTTGTCGTGGGTTAACCTCAGTAAGCAGCTAAACCCTACACAGCTGCTTTCTCACTCCTCCCTCAGTGGGTTGGGGGAAAGAATTGGAAGGGCAGAAGTGAGAAAACCTGTGGGTTGAGATAAAGACAGTTTTAATAGGTGAAACAAAAGCTCTGTGCACAAGCAAAGAAAAATAAGGAATTCCTTTACAACTTTCCATCGATAGGCAGATGTTTAGCCATCTCCATGAAACTGGGGCTCCATCATGCATAACAATTACCTGGGAAGGCAAGTGCCATAAATGTGAACTTCCTCCTCCCTTCCTTCCTCTAACTTTTACCAATATTTAGCATATGTTGTTTATTCTTCTGAACCTTTCATCTTCTCACACATGCCAAGTTTTCCCAAATATTTTGGAGAGTAACTGTATTATTCTGCTTGATAAAAGTGCCTTAGGCAGAGTGGTTTTTTCTATCCACATTGAAAACAAGAAACAAATTAATTTTGCCATATTTTTCCATTGGTGTGAAGTCTTTTGGGAGTAATAAACTTCTGGTATATAATGCCAAGTTACTTTCAAGGGATTAAAATGGAGCCATTCAACTTTTCATTAGTTTATACACCTAGTTTCTCATCTGCCCTGCAGCTGGGGGTTTTAGTGTTACTTTTCAGAATTCTGCTTCTGTGTTTGCAACATTTGTAACTTTAAAGAACATATCCTAGTGCTGGAGTTTCTCCTTGGTACACTAAGGCAGTGTATATAGACTCCACAACTCATGAAATCCATCAATAGCTGACATGTTCACTGTCCTGTACAGTGCTCATATTTCATTTCAGGTAAAATTCTTATTTTAGTTAACATCTATTTTTCTTGTTTGAACTCCTTATGCTGAGGTGAATGAGATGACACTAGTCCATATGTGGTATCCAAAAGATTCATGAGTATTTGACACAGTATTGGGTTTACATGGCAAGGTTTTGGTAGCAGGGGGGCGACAGGGGTGGCTTCTGTGAGAAGAGACCAGCAGCTGCTCCCATGTTGGGCAAAGCCTGTCTCAGTCGGCTCCAAGACAGACCCACTGCTGGCCAAAGCTGCACCAGTCAGCAACGTTGGTAGTGCCTCTGTGATAACATATTTAAGAAAGGGTAAAAAACTGTGCAGCAGCTGTGAGATAGGAGTGAGAAAGTATGAGAGAAACAGCCCTGTAGACACCAAGGTCAGTGAAGAAGGAGGAGACGGAGGTGCTCCATGTGCCAGAGCAGAGATTCCCCTGCAGCCCATGGAGAACCATGGTGGAGGAGATATCCACCTGCAGCCCATGGAGGACCCCACACGGCAGTAGGTGGATGTGCCCTGAAAGAAGCTGTGACCGTGTGGAAAGCCCACCCTGGAGCAGACTCCTGGCAGGACCTGCAGACCTGCAGAGACAGTAGCCCACACAGGAGCAGGTTTTCTGTTGGGACCTGTGACCCCATGGGGGACCCACGCTGGAGCAGTCCATTCCTGAAGGACTGTACCCCATGGAAAGGATCCATGCTGGAGCAGTTCTTGAAGAACTGCAGCCCGTGGGAAGGACCCACGTTGGAGAAGTTTGTGAAGGACTGTATCTAGTGGGAGGGTGTCCTAGTTTCAGCTGGGATAGAGTTAATTTTCTTTCCTAGTAGCTGGTATAGTGCTGTGTTTTGGATTGAGGATGAGAATAATGTTGATAACACATTGATGTTTTAGTTGTTGCTAAGTAGAGTTTACACTAGTCAAGGACTTTTCCAGCCTCCCACANTTATCTCAACCCACAAGTTTTCTTACTTTTGACCTTCCAGTTCTCTCCCCCATCCCACTGGGGGGTGGGGGGGTGACTGAGTGGCCGTGTGGTGTTTAGCTGCCTGCAGGTTAAACCACAACAGAGGGATCTCACACTGGAGCAGGGGAAGAGTGTGAAGAGGAAAGAGTGGTATAGATGAAGTGTTATGGACTGATTGCATGCCTCATTCCCCGTCCCCCTGCACCGCTCAGCGATGGAGGAGGTAGAAGAGTTAAGAGGGAAGTTGAACCTGGGAGGAAGGGAGGGTTAAGGGGAAAGTGTTTTAGTTTTGTTCTTATTTCTCATTCTCCTACTCTGTTACCAGTAATTGGCAATAAATTAGATTAATTTCCCCAAGTCGAGTCTGTTTTGCCCATGATAATAGTTGGTAAGTGATCTCCCTGTCCTTATTTCCACCCACAAGTCTTTTGTCATATTTTCTCCCTCTGTCCTGTTAATGGAGGGTTACTGATAGAGCAGCTTCGTGGGCACCTGGTGGCCAGCCAAGGTCAACCCACCACAAACACATATGCAGGCCCAAAATGAAGCATCCAACATAAAATTTCAAAGTAGTTCTTGAATTAGTCAAATATACCGGAGTTCAGCAAACAGAGCTGCCAAAGGGGGACTCTTAAGAGGTTGTGTGAAAGGGGATAGTGAAGAGGTGGTGCCTGAGTCTTCAGGGGACTGACAGAGATGGCACAAGTATGGTGGTTCTGTGTCACAACAGACAGTCCCTGGCCTGGCTGGAGCAACTGTCCCAGTGCATCAGAGGCAGCTGCCCTGGTCTCAGATTGTGGACATTGCCTGGTGCTTCTCCTTTAGACAGGCTGTCATGTTGTTTAGAGGCTACACTAAACAAGTGGAGGATCGAGTCTCCTAAAATGGGAGATCATTGAAGATTGTGACTTCCAGCAAAAAGGAAGGTATTTCTTTCTCCACTTCCAGATGTGCACTTTTAAAACAGGTATAGGGCTATGGTATTATATAAGGAATAACATGTTTCCTCAGGGGAGACATTTGGACCAGCTGAGCCAGATCCATGTACTGGCGCCAAGTAGAAGCAGCCAATGATAGAAGCTGGAGACACCCTTCTGCAGGGGTCAGCATCTGTCTCCCAAACAGACTTTCTGTATTGCAAGGTTTATTGCTTGCCAGGAGCTCAGATATGGGATGTTGAAGAGAAATTGCTGAGATTCATCTGATTTTCAGACTCTTGTCCCTTACTGTTCATCAGCATTGGCATCAGTGGTACTGTCAAGGGAGACCAGGAGTTTCTCAAGAGCAACTATAGGTTTCTGGGCTGTAAAGCATGCAGTGTAGCAGGTCAGGGAGCTCCTCAATTCTGTCAAAGGGAAGGACTCACATATGAGCAGATGGATCCAGCGAATCAGTGCCTGGTTGTTTGCATGATATTACAGGCAAGGCTTTGGCATTTCTCACTATAGCACTCTTTCTGAGGAATTAAGACTACTGCAGAGAGATAGGATACATCTGATGAGATAAGGAATAATGCCTTTACCAACAGGCTTATTAGCCTATCGAGGAGGGCTTTAAAATAGGTTCATTGGTGGCTGCTGAGCAAAACCAAGGAGACTGGGAAGAGCCAGCATAGATTTGCTAAGGGCAAACTGTACCTGAGTGACCTGATTGCCTTCTGTGATAAGATAACTGACTGTGTGAACAAGTGGAGAACAGTGGAAGCTGTTTTTCCTGACTAGTGAGGTTTTTGACATATATTCTTGTAGCCAAAATTGAAAGGTGGACTACAATATTGAAAAGTGTCAGGAGTGCTAGCCTGAATGGACTGTTATTAGCTATGTAAAATCCAGCTGGATACCAGTTAATAGTGGTGCTCTTCAGAGATGAAGACTGCGCCAATACTGTTTAACATCTTTCTTAACTGTCTGAATGATGTGTTAGGATGCACCTTCAGAAAGTTTTATTGTTGATACCACAGTGTGTGAGGGGAAGACAGGGCTGATACAGACGTACCTGGACAGGCTTCACAAATGGGCTGAAATAATCTACATGGAGTTCAACAAAGGCAAATGTATGAATAATCCTGTGCAGCTGGGGACTGAATGGATGGAAAATGTCTCTGCAGAAAAGGAGCTGGGGTCCGTAGGGGCGGCAGGATGAATACAAGTCAGCAAGGTGCACTTGCAGCAAGGAAAGCTATTACATGTTAGGTTGTTTTAACAAGAGTAGAGACAGCAGGTAGACTCTATTTGGCTATTTCAAGAGCAAATTTAGAGTATTGTATCCAGTTTTTAGTCCCCAGTAGAAAACACATATGAAAAAACCAGAGCTAACTCAGTAGAGGGCCACAAGGGTGATTAGAGGCTTGAAGTATGTGACATACAAAAAGAGAATGAGAAAACTGTTTCCTCAGTTTTGAGAAGGAAAAACTGAGGGGGGATCTTACTGTTGTCTTCAACAGCAGTGGGAGGGTAGAAAGAAGATGGAGCCAGAGTTCTTAGAGAGGCCCAGCAAAGAAATGAAAGGTACTGGCCACAAGTTGCAGCAAAAGAAATTTTGATTAGAAATTAGGAAAATTTACTCACAACGAGGGTGTTTAAACACTAGAACAGGTTAGCCAGAGGGATTGTGGAATCTCCATTCTTGCGGATACTCAAAATGGGACTGAATATAACTCTAAACAAACTGTTTTAACTTGGAAATTTGATCTACCTTCAAAACAGTCCTCACTTTGAATAAGAGGGGGTTGAATTAGTCCCTTCCAACCTAATTTTTTTTTTGTAATTCTGTAATTTTAAATGACTCTTTTACCTCAAAGACTTCTTTTCTTCCGTGGTTTACTACATTTGAGCTAGCTGGTAAGTTTTATGGCAGTGTAATTTTGTCTTACAAATTCTGTAAATAGAACTGTTGAGGAAAATGCCTTAAATATTTTTATAATGCATATTAAAAAATTTGCTCCAAAATGTCAATTTAATATAAATGAAAATTTGGACTTAAGTGATGTTCTAATAGGTGATAGTGGACAAGTTTCTGTTCCAGTGTATAAATACCATCATGAGTACCATTTTAAAAAAATATGTTTATTTACATAAAAAACCTCTGCATGTTTCTTGCAATTGTGCTGTGTACTTAGTAATATGGTTAAAAATGAATCAGTGTATTAACAGACTGACAAACACTGAGCAGATATTTTTTAAACTTAATATCAGAGTATGACCTTAGAAAGATTCTGTTTCTTTCATATTTTCTTTTTTGATGCTGCTAAGAATAAGTGAAAACATCAAGCCAATTTAAACCAAAGTTAGAGAAAACAATTGTGTATTGATCTGAGAACTTCTATAAGGAATCTGTAAAGTCACAACAAGAATGTTTTATAAGTTTCAGAAAATCTGTGTTCTAAGTAAAAACAGCACTTGATCTACATCTATACTGATATTTTCAGATACTGGTTCTTAAATAAAATAATTCAATCTGTATGTCATTGTAGACATTCCTAGCATGTCCATCAAATACTGTTTGTTAAGTTAAAGAGTGAGTATTCAAGAAACTGCATAAGAGACTAAGCAGTTTGTTCTCTTTTCCTTATTGTATTTCCAGTTGGTTAATTGCTGTCTAAAGATGCCAAGGTTATCTTATCCTTGGAGGTCAAATACTTATTATTAAATGCATGGTCCACAGGGTACCAGATTTACCATATAACTCTAATGATCTGCATAAAAGAAATTTTCTTGGCCTGGGGACATTTCTCAGGTCTTCAGAAAGATCCTCTACAAATTCACATTCTACTTATTCACAAGTTTTCACCAATAGCATAGAATAAAATGTCTTATACATATACACATAACTGTATAAAAGATTAAAAAATGCTGTGTAAAATAAAAGCATTTTGGAATATTCTTATATATGTAGCACATTTTCTATTTTCAATTTTTGTTCTACATTCAAAATTTGCCTACAAATATAGATGTGTATTTTAAGCAATTTGGAAATTGTCTGAAAATAGTGATTATACAGTGCATTTATCATTATTATGAGTTTGTTTCATATATTAAAATCAGTAAGTCATTTAAACATTTAGCAGAAATAATCTATAATCATATATCCCAGTCTAAATATGATAAAGGAATTGTTTTGACTAATGTCAAAAAGTGTGTCAAGTGCTGCTTGAAAGAATCACAACCAGTATGCTATGTGAAGGCAGCTAACCGTATAATAAGATCTCCATTTACAAGATGAGATAGAGATCTGTGACAGATGTATATATGCCAGGTGAACTTTAACTCTACTTACTGTGCTGATAGCCATCAGTACTGGGCCACATTTAGCATAGCATAGCATAGCAGTGCATGTCAGCACATAAACAAAGTTTCAGAGAAAAACAAAATGTCTCAGTTAATTTTTCAATGATGGGAATAGGTTTCAGATACCAAATCAAACACATCTCAATTGTGTCTAAGTTATTCTTTGGTTTAAACATTCCAAGAATTTCCTTGTGTAAAAGGCTTCTGCTAAATGGGTCATTTTCTTAGTCTAATCTAAAATTGTCTTCAACATAATGTTGCCTACAGGTAAAAATCTGTGTCCCTTCTCTGTCCCGCAGCATCAGATTTGGTTCTGTTGGTGCCACTGAACCCTTAAATATATTCTGCAGCTGACATATATCACTTAAAAGTATGATGTGCTCTGGCATATTCCCCTGCAAAATCCTTTTAACATGCCAGTCATGCAGCAACAATGATACATTCCTTTGTGCTCAGAGATTCTGTTGCTGCAGGATAGATAAATAGATAAACTGTTTGTCTCTCTGAGAATATCTATCTTCTAAAGAATGGGCGTATTTCCAAACCCTTTGGAAGAACAAGAGATTAAATAGGGGTGGACATCTCCTAAAGTAAATGTGATCTAGTAGGTCTTCTCATTCTGAAAATCACTAAGTTTGTTACTGGAGGATTGCCTTATGTTGCAGGCTAAGTTTAAGTAAAAATACTTTCCTCTAGAGCTTCATCTGTTGGCTGTTGTCTATATTTGGAAGATGCTTTTCAGTACTACGCACATTACAACCCCTTCTATTTCTTTGGGATATTTCTCATAAAGGTATTGATTACTTTGTGCACAGAATTGCAAGGAAAATCTAAAATAAATTATGTGGAGAAAAGCAGGTAAGAGATATTGTTTATTAATATTGCTGCATTAGGGAAGACACATGTCTGAGTGTCCTGAGACTCACTATGAAATCTGGACAGGGTTAGGCTATGACCCTGTAGCTAACAACGTACACATTAGCTCAGGGACCAGTCCTTTGAAAGTTTGAGCACTCATAGCTATCTTAAATGGAACTGCTGTGACAGAAAATCCCCTAAAATTACAGTGGACTGGGGAAGAGAGTTTGTTACTGATGAATGTGTAATCCATGCCTCCTGTTGGTTTCTGCAGAAGACTGTACAGACCAGAGACTATAAAGTATATGAGGGTTAACTAATGTCTTATTGAATGTTTGATGTCAATTTATAAGTAAAGGCACATAAAGGCACAAGACACAGTCAATCAGCTGCCTGAATAGGCAAGACAAGAACTAACTTTTAAGTGCCCAAGGCATCAGGCTCCAGACAGACTGATTAGAGCATTTTCCATATATACCTGAAGAAGGGGGTAGGCGTGGAAGGTGTGTCATGGCTGCCAAGGATACAGATGCAGTTTTTCTTCATTTTAGGTATGAAGGGGACAAAAATAGAAGCTGGGAATGCAGTTTGACATGGCAGCTAAACTGGTCTACTAAGTAGCTGCTGTTAAAATTGGCAGTCCAATTTCCCCATCTGCAGTTCCCCTCAAATACCTCCCCCACTGTCTCTGAACTTTCGCCATGATTCTTTGGATGACCATGAGGTCAGCTCATCTAAGGAGAAATCCGGAAGGAAGAAAAGCCCAAACAAATTTATATGATCTTCTAATATTTTAGCTTCCTAAACTAACTCATCATGAGGTCAGGTGGGCACCACTACTCGTATAAGAGAGAGGGCAGGAACTCTCAGATGGAAGTTGGAGGGTTGTTTCTTTTAGCGGTAGGGCATGTATATTAATTAATTAAAAAGGACTGTTCTTTGGCACTGAAACCAAACATTGTCTGACCACCTATTTTAAAATTCTCCGAACCTTTGAAACAAAGTTGTCACATGAAAACTTTCTGTTCGGGGGTATTTCCTAACCCATGCTGTACTTAGGTATAATTTCGGAGAGTCTTAGATTACTTGGGCCAAGACTGTGCGAGGAACTGCTCCAGGAAGGAGATTATTAAATTCCAGTGCCTGAAAACTTAGTTTTAATTTGCAAATAGATAAGACCTATTAAAACAGATTAGATGTAATCCAAAGGAGTACCTAAAACAAACAAACAAACAAAAACTATGAGGGGGTTGTTTGGAGAGAAGTGGCCCTAAGAATTTGGGTCACCAAATAGCTTTAAGTTCAGAATAGAAATTAGTTTAGAGTTGGTCTACAATGGTTGGATACATCTCAGACTCTAAAGTAGTCAGAAAACTATCTACTTGGTACATATGGACTGTGACTGTGTTTTGGTTGTATTCAATACTGTATTCAATATTGTAATTGATACAGGAACAGATTTTAGTGATGATGACTCTTTGCTTAGCCTAACTTCTTAAAAAGTTTTAAACTTTCTTTTAAAGAACACCAAAATATCAGAAAATTTTTAAGAACCCTTACAATTACCTGAAAACTACTTTCAAAGTTTAGGCATCTTTCTTCTCAACATCTTTCCTAGTTTTATTTCAGGGAACCTTTCATTACTATGAGAAGATTGAATTGTCCCACAGGGATTAATATTTTAATACCCATAAAGCTTTTCTCATGTGATAATTACTTTTCAAATTATGAATTATGTTTTAAGCATGTGGGCAGAATGCTTTGATTTTCTTGTTCAAATGTAAACACTCTCAGTGGGTAGTTAAGAATTCCATAAGTTGATGAATATTTATATGTATTCATGAGGCTTGACATCTGCCATGTTGTGCATATTTATGATCTAGTTCTATGTTAGAGTTCTTGAGGGAGGTCAGGTAGAATAAGCCCTTATTACTTTGCAGTGCAGTTTTTAATGTTCCTGAATTTGGAACACACTTGTTTAGCAGGTTAAATGAATTGCCACTGTGGGCCTACTTGGGACAATCTTCATTTCGTGAGAAGTAATGGAATTGCATAAAATAAAGAAGGACAGCCACATAAAATCTTGCATTTGAATTTTCATAAAATCACAGAATCTTTGAGGTTGGGAGGCGCCTCTGGAAATTGTCTTATCCACTGTCCCTGCTCAAAGTAGAATGAACTAGAGCAGGTTACAGTCAGGTTTTGAATACCTCCAAAGATGGAGACTCTCTGGGCAACCAGTTCCTGGATCTGACCATCCACACAGTACAAATTTGGTCCCTATATCTAAGTGGAATTTCTTCTGTTTCAGTCTGTGCCTATTGCCTCTTGTCCTGTCACTGGGCACTGCTGAGAAGAGTCTGATTCCCTCTTCTTCATCTCCATCCATCAGCTATTTATACATGCTGATAAAATCCCACTGAGCCTTCTCTTCTTCAGGCTAAGCAGTCCCAGCTCACTCAGCCTCTCCTTCCATGAACATTACTCCAGTCCCTTTATGATCTTTGTGTCCCTTGACTGGACTCACTTGAGTATGTCCATCTTTCTCTTGTACTGGGGAGTCCAGCACTGGACACAGCACTTCAGTTATGTCTCACCTGTGCTGAGTAGAGGGGAAGGATCACCTCCCTAGACCTGCTGGCAACACTTCTACTGAAGCCCAGAAGGCTGCTGAACTTTGTTTCAAAGACACGTTGCTGGCTTGGCTCATGTTCCGGTCTTTTACTGACAAGCTGCTTTCCTGCTTGTTGGCCCCCAGCCTGTACTGTGCAGGTGCGGGACTTTCCATTTTTTTTTGCTGAATTTCATGAGGTTACTGTCAGCCCATTTCTCTACCTTGTTCACGTAGCTCTGAATGGCAGCACAACTGTCTAGTGTATCAATCATCAAACTCCTCCCAGGTTTTTATCATCTGCAAATTTATTGAGGGTGTACTCTGTCCCATCACTCAGGTCATTAATGAAGAAATTAAACAGTATTGGCCCAAGAATCAACCCCTGGGATACACCACTAGTGACTGGTCTCCAGCTTGGCTTCATGCTGCTACTTACATTCCTGTGAGCATGGCTTTACAGCCAATTTTCAATCCATATCCACAGTCTTTTTATTGTATATTTATTTATTACATCATCATTTTATTTGGGAGGATGTTATGGGAGACAATTTCAAAAGCCTTGGTAAATTAAAAATAAGCAACATCCCCAGCTTCCCTCATTCACTGAACCATTTGTTGTGTAGAAGGCTGTGAGGTTGGTCAGGCATGATTTCTCCTTTGTAAATCCATGCTGAATACTCCCAGACACCTTCTTGTCCTTGGGATGTTTTCAAATGATTTGCAGGATTATTTGCTGCATTACCTTCCCAGGGGTTGAGGTGAGCCTGACCAGACTGTAGTTCCCTGGGTCTTCCTTCTTGTCCTTCTTGAAGATAGGAGTGATATTTACTTTCTTCCAGACCTTTGGAACCTCTCACAATCTGCATGACCTTTAAAGATATGATGGGTTGACCTTGGCTGGATGTCAGGTGCCACCAAGCCGCTCTATCACTCCCCCTCCTCAGCTGGTCAGGAGAGAGAATTCTCGCTCATGAGTTAGCGGGGCTCATCAAGAGGCCTTTAAACTAGGCTCAAAGGGGGAAGGGGATATAATCAGGCTCACTAGAGAGGAGCCAAGGGGTGGCAGGCCAAGGTTCGGGGTGAAATCAATAGCCCAGCTCAAGTGCATCTCTACCAATGCACACAGCATGGGCAACAAACAGGAGGAGCTGGTAGCCATTGTGCAGCAGGATAGCTATGACGTAGTTGCCATCACAGAAACATGGTGGGATGACTCTCGTGCCTGGAGTGCTGCAATGGATGGCTATAAGCTCTTCAGAAGGGATAGGCAAGGAAGGAGGGGCGGTGGGGTGGCTCCATATGTTAAGGAGTGTTTTGATTGTGTAGAGCTCAATGACTGTAATGACAAGGTCGAGTGCTTATGGGTAAGGATGAGGGGAAAGGCCAACAAGGCAGATATCTTGCTGGGAGTCTGCTATAGACCACCCAACCAGGATGAAGAGGCAGATGAAGCATTCTACAAGCAGCTGGCAGAAGTCTCACAATCGCTAGCCCTTGTTCTTGTGGGGGACCTCAACTTACTGGATGTCTGCTGGAAATACAACACAGCAGAGAGGAAACAGTCTAGGAGGTTCCTGGAGAGTGTGGAAGATAACTTCCTGAAGCAGCTGGTAAGTGAGCCTACTAGGGGAGGTGCCTTCCTTGACCTGCTGTTTACAAACAGAGAACGACTGGTGGGAGGCCATCTTGGGCTTAGCGACCATGACATGCTAGAGTTCTCGATTCTAGGTGAAGTCAAGAGAGGGGGCAGCAAAACCACTACCATGAACTTCTGGAGGGCAGACTTTGGCCTGTTCAGGACGCTGGTTGAGAGAGTCCCTTGGGAGACAGTCCTGAAGGGCAAAGGGGTCCAGGAAGGCTG